>JAQHUG010000077.1:5633889-5662770 GCA_028555095.1 Dicrostonyx torquatus
TTGTTATTGAATTGAGAATTTTTGCCTATATGTTCATCAAGAGCATTGACCAACACTTTTTATTTAACCTGTCTTTATGCAGTTTTGCATTAGGATAATACTGACTTCACAGGATGAGTTTGGAAGCATTTTTTCCATTTCTATTTTATGAAACAGTTTGAGGAGCATTGGTATCAGCTCTTCAGTAAAGCTCTGGTAGAATTGAGAAGTGAACCCATTCAGCCCTAGGTGGTTCGTTGGGTTTTATTTTTGTTTGGCTTGGAAGACAGCTATGACTGCTTCCATCTCATTGTGTGTTATATCTCTCATTATTATTCATAATGACCTGGATTTAAGTCACATCTGTTATGATATCCCCTTTCATCTCGAATTTCATTGATCTGCACCTTTTCTCTCATTTTGTTAGTTTAGCTAAGCATTTACCAGTTGTAGCTATTCAAAACACCAACTCTGCTTCGTCAAGTCCTTATACTGTCCATCTGGCCTTTAGTGCATTGATTTCTTCTCTGATTTTTATTGTTTCTTTCTACTAATTTTATGTTAGGCTTGCTTATACTTTTCTAAGATGTTGAGAGGCATCACAGAGTGAGGTCTCTGTGATTCTATGTAGGTGCCCACGGCTCTGAATTTCCCTCTTAGAACTATCCTTGTTGCATTCCACAGACCCAAAAACTGACGTTTTCATTTTACTCAACTTCAAGGAGGTTTCTGTTTCCCCCTTATATTTATTCAATGACTTACTATACATTCAGAAGCCTATTGTTCAATATCCTTTTATGTATTTTGTATATTCCAGGTGTTTGAATATCTTCTATAGGTTCTTTTGCTATTGGTTTGCCATTTTGTTCCATAATGATATGAAGAAATAAGAAATTATTTAACTTTTTTGTCTTTCTTAAGATTTGCCTTATGAGGAATAATGTGACCTGTGTTAGAGAAAGCCCATGGGCTGCTGGGGAGAGTGGACATTCCACTGCTGTTGTATGGAGCATTCTGTAGGCATCTGTTAAGACACACAGATTTATGTCTGTTTAAATCATGTTTATTATCTGTTAAGATAATCCGATTTATGGTGAAGTTTAACTCTGAAGTTCCTTTGTTAATGTTTTGCCTTTATCTATCTTTTGATGAAGGTAAGACATTAAAACCCCCACTATTATTGCACCTGGACCTGTTTAATCTCTTTATGTCAGTAGGAATTTTTGTTTCAGGGATTGAGTACGCCATTTTGTTTTAAGGAGTTGAGTATGCCTTTCAGTGCAGGTGAATCCATTATGTTTCCGTGATGGACTTCTTTTATCAGTGCAATAGGTACTTACCTCCTTCCTCATCTCTCTTGAATAACTTTGGCTTGAAGTCTGTCTCTGAGAACAGCTACTCCATCCAGCCTCTGATACTGCTCAATTGCTACGACATTTTCTGTTCCTCACCTTCAGTCTGTTATTTCTTTGCCAGTGGTTGTGTTTCCTCAACACAGCAAACAGCTGGGTAGTGTTTTTAATCCAATCGCTGTGTCTTCCGGAAAGAGTAGTAAAAGTGTCCATATTTAGGGTTATCAGAAAGAACTATTTAACTACTCCTGTAATTTGGTAAGGGTTTCCCTGATTGAGCTGAGTACCATTTATTCTTTTCTTTCTCCTTTACTCCTTTTAGGAGAGTTGAATCTACAGATAACACTAATTGGACGTGACGACTATTTAAAAGGGGGGGGGCACAGAGTTGGGTGGTTTTGGTGGGGAGTTTGGGTGAAGTTGGGGAGGAGGTGAGCATCATTTAAAACACATTGTACAAAATTCTCAGCAAACTAATTTTTTTTTCTTTTTTGCTGAAACAGAAACATCCCAACGTAAGGAGAAGAGGAAGAAACTAGGATAGCTCTGGGATGCGTTGTGAATTTTAAACATTAAAGGTGAAAATACTAATTAATGAATAATAAAGGAAATGAATAGGAATGGGCAAAAAGAGAAGGAAGGTGTATTAGATGAGGATGTAAGAATAGTGAGTAAAAACAATAGAACAGTAGAATGAGATAAAGTAACAGAAGAAAGAGAAGGAATGTGCAGTATTTCTTACTGAAAGGGTTGAAGATGCTTTAAGTTTTGATTTTGGTTTTAGGGATTTGGTAGGGGTCCTTTTTTGGTTTTGGCAGTTTCCCGTATGTATACATTGTATTGTGATCACTCCAGTTCCCCGTTTTCCCCTCCCATGTATGCTGACCTCCCCCCTTCTCATATGTCCTGGTGTGTGTGCAAGTCTGTACCTGATTGTTCTGGCCGTGTTGTTTCCAGGAGAGTGTTTTGTCGTCGTAGCTCCTCCTCCCATCACCAAGAGCTGCCCTTTAACTGCTCCCCCAGAGCCCACGAACTTCCCATGTCTGTTCTTTTTTGAACCACACTGCCATACTAGTTGGCAATTACACAAGGAAGCTGTCTGCAGCAAGTGTCTCTGGGGCTCTGAGAGTGGAGAAGGCAGTCCGCACTTTCAAGATGATGCAGGGGTGCTGAGGGATGGATGCTGTGTGCTCTGGCCATCCTGACTTTGGGACTATTTATACCCTCACTGGCTCCACCTTGCACTCACACCCCAGAGGCTAGGCCTAAGTTCCCCCAAACTCATGCACTTGGCATTCTTCAAAATGCTCCAAAGACCTCCCCATTTCCGTTTGGAAATCATTTTGGGTTCTGAAAACCGGCTGTGACTTGGGTGCAGCCTTGTGGATACATGAGTGCTGGCCAGGCTGCAAAAGCACTAGTGTACCCACAAGTCTGCACCCAAGTCACAGCCAGTTTCCAAACGGAAATGGGGAGGCCTTTGGGGCATGAGATATTTAAAGGCAGAGGTGTCTATATCCGGGCCAAAGGGCTGGGGTAGAGATTGGCGTTTCCAGTGTCTGTTTCTTGTGTAAGTCCTGTCTTAAACTGTGCTTTTGAAGAATTCCAACTGCTCCCACGATGCTCATGAAGTTTTGCTTTGGCTTTACCTTAAAGCATAACTCTGAAAGCCTTCCCAGCATTTTGCCTGGCACCCTATGCCGGATGTCCTGTTTCTTTTATAAATCTAAAGGCCAGTACCTCTGGATCTCACTGGGTCTCTGCTGTTTACTGTTGCGTTTCGGTGACTTTCCACACAGCCCACCTCTCCCAATGGCCATGCACCTATGTCTTTCTTCAGGGTCATGCACATGCAGGAAGGTTCTGAGTTTTCTAATTGACAGTCTCTTCTCTTCTTTTACCCTTATTATATGCCACTTAGTTTAATTTGATTGTTCTTTTTTATCTGTACATCTATATAAAGAAATTGACCTATAACTTTTATTATATTTTTATAACATATATTTACTATATATTATAATGTCATTTTTTGTTTTAAAAATTTCTGATGTCACATTAATTTTGATTTTCTATATCTAATTCTTTTTAGTTTGTATAATTTTAATATTATTTTTCTTTAACTTTTGAATTTTAAGCAATGAGGGCATTTGTATATAAAGAAGTTAAATTCCAGTTAAAAATATCTTTACTATTATCCGACTATTCAAATAATCTCTTTTTGGGTCAATTTTGATAAAGTGTGTTTTTTTCTCAGAATTTACGTAGCTTAACTACATTTTAAAATGTATTGGCATAAAGCATGGCATTCTATCTACTATGTCCACATCATCTGCACTAATTTACCCTTTCCCATTATATTTTAACTGGGTCTTATCTAATTCCTTTTTGATTAATCTTGCTAGTGATTTATCTCATTCATTAGTCTTTCAAAGACTCAGTTCTGGCTTTAATAATTTATCACATATTTGTTTATGATGTATTAATTTCCAATCTTTTATTTTGTCTACTGCACATTCTTGGGTTTCGTCTGGGTTTTTCAAACTTCTTGAAATGAGGATGCAGATCATTAATGCCCCAATTTCTTCTTTATGAAGATGAGGATGAGAATTACATACTTCCTCCTAACCCAGCTTCATCTGCACCCTGAATCCAAATGTCTCTACTATTATTCAATCCAATCCTAGTTCAGTTTCACTGTGATTTCTTCTTTCAGTTATAAATTATTTCAAAATAATTACTCAATTTCCAATTATTCCAGTATTTCTGATTTTTCCATGCTTCCACACCTCCCATCTCAGCACCAGCACTGCTGTTGGGCTGTGCCCCCCAACTCCAGTGGAATTTCATTGCTCTGGTGCAGTCCTCACCAGCCAAGGAGTGGATGAGTGACCCATCTGCCAGCTGAACTGCCGTCACCCCCTGGATTCTGTTCCCCCAATACCCACTCCACTACCCAATCCTCCCACCTCATGGCTCTCCCAGTGGCCATTCCTTCCCCCACAACTCTGGCAGACTCCACAGGCCCAGGTGTTGTGAAATAATCTTTCGGTACACTGTGAAGATGTGTCACCCTGATTGGTTTAATAATAAGCTGTGACCAGCTAATAGCTAGGCAGGATTTCCAGGCTGGGAAGGGGAAGATGGAGATGCCAAAAGACACGTAGCAAGCAGGATGAGCACTCCAGTGTTGAGGTAATAAGGCCACTAGGCAGAAAGTAAATTAATAGAAATGGGTTAATGTAAGTTATAAAAACTAGTTAAGACCAAGTCTAAGCTATTGGCTGAGCTGTCATAATTAATAACAAGTCTCTGAATCATTATTAGGGAGCCAGCGATCCCAACAAAAATGTCCAACTACACACAGGTACAGTCCACACCAGACTGAAGAACAAGTGAGTGACCTGCCTCCCGGCTGAGCTGCTCTACTCCCCAGTCCCTGTTCCTTAGGGTGCATCCTTTGGCCCTCCCCATTGCCCATATACCCAGCAGCTTTACCTGAAGCCAGACTAGTCCTACAGACCCTAGGTAAAACACTACCCACCACCTGCTAAAGCTCCTTAAAAACCCACCCAACAAACCAACAAACCCAGGTTGTTCCTTTTCTGAGCTCCATATTCTGGTCAACAACTTGGAAGAAGACTTCGGTTTTACCTGAGGCCAAGCCAGATTCAGGGACCCAAAGCCTCAAAAGTCACAATGTAGACACCCAACTGGACCTGAAGACTCACCAATCACCAGCATCCTTGCCCTCTTAGGTCAGAAGACCAGAGAGGAAACAGAAAACAAGGGAGGAAAATACCTATCCAACAAAAACAAATGCAGGAATCAGCACCTACACCTATAACCATCCCAAATCCAGATGCCTAAACACCAGTGCAAGAACACAACCAGTGACAAAAAGGGCACATGGTACCATCAGAACCCAGCTCTCTTATGACAGCAAGACCTGAATATTCTAACATAGCTGAAGAAGAAAAAAATAACCTTAAAATATGAAAATAATGAAGGTTCTTAAAGAAGAAATAAAAAAATCCCTTAAAGAAATTGAGGGAAAGATACACAAAAATTGGAGGAAATCAATAAATCCCTTAAAGAAGATCAAGAAAGCCAAGGGTGCATGGGGGGAGGGGAGAGGGAAAGACAGGGGAACAGGTAAAAGAAACAGTTCAAGACTTGAAAATGGAAATAGAAGCAATAAAGAAAACACAAACTGAGGGAATTCTGAGAATGGAAAACCCAGGCAAGCAAACAGGAACTTCAGATGCAAGCATCGCCAACAGAATACAAGAGATGGCACAAAGAATCTCAGGCACTGAAGATACGATAGAGGAAAAAAGATTCATCAGTCAAAGAAAATGTTAAATCTAAAAAATTCCCAAAACATCCAGGAAATCTGGGACACTATGAAAAGACTAAACCTAAGAATAGTAGGAATAAAAGAAGAATAATCTCAGCACAAAGACCCAGAAAATATATTCAATAAAATCATAAAAGAAAATTTTCTTAACCTAAAGAAGGACATGCCTATAAAGGTACAAGAAGCTTACAGAATACCAGATAGATTGGGCCAGAAAAAGTCCCCTCTTCATACAATAATCAAAACATTAAACATACAGAATAAAGAAAAAATATTAAAAAGCTGCAAAGGAAAAAAAGTCTAGTAACATATAAAGGTAGCTATCAGAATTACACCTGATTTACCAATGGAGACTCTAACAGCCTGTAGCATGATTAATAAAAATCCAGAGACAGAAATTGGGGCTCAACCTGAAGGTCAAAAAAGCAAAACAATCAGACACCAACTCTTACCTCTATCTCAGTCTGAAATGGCGATCCTGCCTCCAGGAATCTCAGAATGAGACTGTGTGAGAGCTGTCTCCTCCCATATTATATTTCTCTCTAGTGCTAGGATTAAAGGTGTGCACCACTACTGCCTGGTTTCTTTGGCAAAGTAGCATGACTACTGGGATTAAAGGAGTGTGTCATCACTGCCTGGTCTGTAAGACTAATCAGTATGGGTGTTTTACTCTCTGAACTTCAGGCAAGCCTTATTTATTAAAATACAAATGAAATATGACTACAACAGCCACAAGGACCTGAACAGATGTCTTGCAGACTCTAAGAGAGCACATATCCCAGCCCAGAGCACTGTACTCAGCAAAACTTTCAGTCACCATAGATGGAGAAAACAAGATTTTTCATGACAAAGTCAAATTAAAGCTATCTAGCCACAAATCCAGCCCTACAGAAGGTACTAGAAGGAAAACTCTAACCCTAGTAAGTTATCTACATCCATGAAAACACAGGCAATAGATAATCTTATACCAGCAAAATGTAAAGAGAAACACACACACACACACATTCATACACACAACCAACAACACATTAAAAATAGCAGGAATTAACAATCACTTGTCATTCACCCTCCTCCATCAGCTGCAAAAATGTAACCTGATTCTCACCTGAGCAACACAGTAGAGCTGGCCCTGAAGGTTTAGGAGTGGGAAAGCTGCCCCCGAGGGCATGAAAACAAGAGAACTGGTCCCACCCCTTGCTCTTGCTGCCAAGGAGTAAACTAGCTGGGGCAATGCTGCAGAGCTCACCCTGTGGATGAGGATGGGGAAGAGGGCTCACCAACCCTATGACTACCCAGAACCAGAACCAGGATTATGAGCTGATCCACCACAACATTCATCCCATCCATAATCTGTAGGAGCATGTGAAGGGTCTGAACCTGCAGACCCAAAGCTACAGAATGTCCATAAAACAGGGAAATAATGGCATCCAAGAGGAGTCCCGGTGAGGGCCCACCATGGATTGTGTAGTAGAAACCAGAGGCCTTAAATGTGACCACTGACTCTTTGCAATAAGCATTGGCAAGTAAAGATGTATGGACAAAAGTGTTTACTGTGTCACTTACTGGGTCCCACTACAGCTTCCATGAAGAGATTTTTTTTTCCTTTTTTCCTTTTTCTCCTCCCCCCCTTTTTATTCTCTTAAAATTTATTTTATTTTGGGAAGGATTGCAAGGGTAGAGGCAGATATAAAGAAACAGAAAAGAATGAGATTGAGATAAATAATGTGAAAGACACAAAGAATACATAAAAAGAAAGTATAAAAAGGAAAAGAAACACCTGCAAAATGGCAAGATATGGATTACTGAAAACACAAAAAACTTTATCTTCAACAAAATAACAATCACTAGCCATTAATATCTCTCAATAGCAATCAATGATCTCAATTCACCATTAAAAAGATACAGCCAACAGAATAGACATAAAAACAGTATCCATCCTTCTTCTGCATTCAAAAACATGCCTCAATATCAAAGATAGATATTACTCCCAGAGCAAAGAGTTGGAGAAAGATTTCCCAATCAAATGGACCTAACAAGCAAACTAGTGTAGCTATTCTAGTATCTAACAAAATAGACTTCAAATCAAAATTAATCAAAAGAAGTGGAGAAAAACATTTCATACTCATCGAAGGACAAATCCACCAAGATAATGTCTCAATTCTGAACACTTATGCTCCAAATGTAAGGAAAACCACTGTCATCACTTTTAAAATGGCAGGAAACAGTCACTCCATACAATAGGGCTCACATTGGAGGTTTATTGTAAGAGGACAGAAAAGGGGTCAGAGATGGGGCAGAGAAGAAGACAGAGAAGGGGACAGAGAAGGGGAGGCAGGTGGAGGCAGATACAGCAGAGACTGCTCTTTCATTTCCCAGTTGCCTAGAGCCAAAAATATCACACAGAAACTGTATTAATTACAACACTGTTTGACCTATTAACTCAGGCTTCTTATTAACTGACTCTTACATCATAAATTAGCCCATTTCTATTAATCTGTGTACTGCCTGCCACAAGGCTGTGGCTTACAAGGTAAGGTTCTGACATCTGTCTCCTTCAGCAGCTATGTGGCATCTTCTTGACTCTGCCTTTTCTCTCTCTCTCTCTGTCTCTCTCTCTCTGTCTCTGTCTCTCTGTCTCTCTGTCTCTCTGTCTGTCTCTCTCTCTCTCTCTCTCTGTTCTGATTTTCCACCTGGCTTTACTCTGCTAAGTCATTGGCCAAAGCAGTTTCTTTATGAACCAATGGTCAGTCACTTTCTTCTATGTCCTACAGAATGTCTGGCAGTTTCTTTGGTGGGTAGGAACCCTTAAGTGCTATCTCACCTTCTTTTGGCAAGTTCAGCAGTCATTTTTCTATGAATCCTACATGTCCAGATTATACAGCATACCATCAAGCAGTCCAGGCAAGAGCAATTTCTTGCCCAAATGGCTAGCCTTGTCACATTGAAGGCAAACTCATTAATGGGCTTCTTCAATGCCCATCATCCTCTCTGAAGTAAATTGGTGCTGCCAGAAGCAGATATGTCTCACTGTCAAGAAAAGTCTAAGTTCTTAAAACATTTTAAATGCCATATTCTGTAGGTCTTTGAAAGCTTTGAAGAATACCTACCTATCTGAAACAGATCTCTGTATCTAGAAAACCTAATGAACATGACTATAAGTTTGACTATTATAAATGACTATTTATTAATCTGCAATTTTAATTATACATTACAGTTTTTATATAAGCTGCACAAACAATACCTTAAACAAGAGCAGAAATATATCTATATCATATCTCCCCCCTTTTTAGAAAAAATTGACTATGACCATTTCACCATCTGTCTTTATTCCTTATCTGTAATCATCATACTGACCAGGAGTGCTGCTTTGCCTTTGTTCCTGCCCAATCCAACATGGTAGAGGTACATTTACTCTGCAAGCCATGCTTACCACCCCAACTCCAGGAATGCACCAGGTCTATGTTGCCATTGAGAAACTAGTAGCATGCTGTTTACAAACTCCATTTAAGTGCAGGACCTCCCGAAAGAACCAGAGTTTCTTTCCTGCTACCAACATGAACCAGGAAGCCACCTCTTAAAGAAGTCACTCAGTTTTTTCCTGCTAATGCTTACTCAGGAAGTCTTCTCTTAAAGGAGCCACACCTCTGCTACTGCCAGCAAACAGTATCTATCTGAAAAAGAATGTAGCTACCAAGAAGCTGTGCTTAACTCTGTTCTCAAGCTTTCTCAGTTTTTATATGGATATAGTTGTCTTACATTGGCATGCCATTTTGTAGGCTGAGACTACTCTTTCATTTTCTAGCTGCCCAGAACTGAAAAAAAAAATATCACACAGAAATTGTAGTGATTACAACACTGTTTGACCTATTAGCTCAGGATTTTTATTAACTAACTCTTACATCATAAATTAACCCATTTCTATTAATCTGTATATTGCCACAAGGCTGTGGCTTTCCAGGTAAAATCACATTACAGAAAAGGTAGTATACTCACAGAATGCTAATACTCTGCCAGATTGATAGTGCATCAGAATTCCATCAATTAATGTTAAGACTATGAACTTTTGGAGTCTATAGTGAGAGAAAAATCTGGTACATATTTCATTCTTTTAAATGTCTGAAGTCACTTTTTCTTATCATCAGTTAAGCTCTCTTATTTTTACATAAACAAACCTTAAAGCATCTGTTCCTTTCCCATCACCATGGCATCTTCTAGACACCCTCTTTCTATTCAATTTACCAGGAAACACAGGTGGTTCATTACTGAGGGCAGTCAATGTAGAGCCAGGACCTTTTAAACAAAGGAAGAATAGAGAGCTAACAATAAAATCTCTTCTGTGAGTCTCTTTTCTGAATCTGGGGAAACAAGGACTCCTCTAGGGTGTTGCTGGTTCTCACCACCTTGACATATTTGGTAGTTTTGTGTCTCCAGCTCTGTGGCTATCAGTTGGCATTCCTGTAACAATAGCTGACTAGAGGTTTATTGGAAGAGGAGAGGGAAGGGACAGAAACAGACTCCTAACAGTGGGAGCAAGGCCTGTCCCTCATGCTTTGACTGCCTTTGGGGAACCTATTCCTCATACTGGTTGCCTTGCCCAACCTTAAAAAAGAGGAGGATGCTTAGTCTTACTGCAGCTTGGTGTGTCCTGCTTTGCTAATACCTGTGGGAGGCCTGCCCCCTTGTTAACAGAAACAGAGTGGATTGGTATGGGGGAAGGGCACAGAGGAGAGGCTAGGTAAAGGGAGGGGATGGGAGAAGGGGCTGGAGGGGGAAACTGGAATCTAAAATAAATGAATAAATAAATTTAATTAAAAAATAATAATAAGATCTATATGCACCAACGAGGCAGAGCATACAACATGCATGATTTTAGTGGTTGTGCATGTGAATGAAAACTTTCTGGTGTTTGCCTTTAAATCATGATTGTCCAATAAAAATAACATTAGAAAAATTATTTTTTAAAAAGCAGACATCCTTCCAGGATATCAGGAGAGTCCCAGAACCGATAACCCTATTATTATCTCATTTGTTTTAAGGTTGCAGTGTTATTGCCATTGTTTCGGATCATCCATGCCCCTTTGTCTGTGGCTCTGTGTGTCTCTCTTAGTTTCACACTTTCCTCTGGGGTCCTTATCCTTCGACCTAAAGAATTTCCCCTTCCATCTCCCTCAAAAAAAGGCCAGGAACACGAATGATCTTAACTTTTGTTTCTTAAAGATGTATTTATTTCACCCCCACTTCTAAAGAAGGCTTTCAGGGTATGCGGTTCTTGGCTTGTTACTATCTTCTTGAACATATTTGAATTATTGTCACATCATGTTCTGGCTTGCGTAACTTCTGCTAGAAAGTCTTATCTAAGTGTTCTCCCTGCGCTGTGGAAGGCAGAGTACTGCTTCCTCTGGGAGCTTTCCAGATTTTCTCTTCCTTTTTGACATCCAACAGCTGTGCTGGGATAAACCAGATGGACTTTGCTTTAACTGTTGGGTTCATCATGTACCTTTGTCTCTTTCATATTTCGAAAACCTTGGCCCCTGATCTCCTCAATGTTGATTCTACTACTCTGCTCTGTTTTCTTCTCTTATCTTCTAGAATTTAAGTGGGCATGAGTATTAATCCTTTCAGATGACTTGTACACATTTCATAGTTTCCATTCTTTACTCTCTGGTGTTTTCACATGACGTAATGTTTCTCTTCGTCCTTTAATAACTTTAGGCATACAGTATATTTTGATCTGATTCACCCACTAACTTCTCACAGGTCCACCCTTACTCCCCCTACCCCACGATGTTCTTTGTTTGTCTGTCTATCTGTCTGTCTGTTTATTTAAGACAGTGCCTCACTATGACGGCCTGGCTGTCCTAGAATTCTCTGTGTATGTAGATCAGGCTTGTTGTAAATGAGTGGGAGAGGAGAGGTGCATGTTGTGTTCCCAGCACCCAGCTTCCAGCCCCCAGCCGCTGGCCCGCTCAGCCGCTGGTTGCTTGCCTGAAATAACTACATGAGACTGTATTCATTTAAATACTGCCTTGCCCATTATCACTGGCCTCTTCTTGGCTAGCTCTCACATCTAAACTAACCCATTATAAAACTCTGTATGTCACCACGAGGTGGGTGACTTACCGGACTGTTCTACGGTACTTCCATTTGTGACGGGGGCCTCATGGCAACTGGCTCTGACCCAGTCTTCCCAGCGTCCTCTTTTCTTTTCCCCCGCCTATCTAAGTCCTGCCCTATCAAATGGCCCAGGCAGCTTTTTTAATTAACCAATCAAAGCACAGAAATACAGATGAACCCTCCTTCACAGGCTAGCCTCAAACTCACTGAATTCCATCTGCTCCAACCTCCTGAGTGCTGGGATTAAAAGTGTCCATCACTACATCCAGCCCTCCAATCTGCTTCTAAATTCATCTTTTCTAGTTCTTAAATTCATCTATGATTTAATTTGAGAAGTGTCATTCATTTTTAACTCTTCAATTATTGAGGCAAATGTATACACTATAAAGCACACATGTCTTTAAAAAGCACACGTCATGGTTCAACTGGAGGTTTTTTGTTTTTGTTTTATTTTCCTACCACAACAAATAATGGGGTATTCTCCAATGAATGATGGCTGAACCTTTAAGAAGCCTCAGAGGATCAGCCCTCAAGAGGAGATTAATGCCTTTCTCATGTAAATGGTTTGATCTTGGGACAAGATTAGTTACCTCCAAGGTGGGTGCACCCACTCCATTCTCCTCCTCCTTTCTTCTGGTGACATCTGCTTCTTTTCCACTTTGCACCATGAGACCCTCACCAGAAGATGACGCAGCCACTTGATCTTGTTATCTCCAGAGCTATAAGCCAGAATAAACCTTTTCTTTATCCATTATGAAGTTGGAGTGATCTTCTCCAACAACAAAAAACGGGCTAGAACAGCAAGGCTTTATCAGTTTGAAAACGAAACTCTAAGATATAGAATGTATTTAGTCAACATTTTTCCTTCTGCCTTTCTGCAGCTAAGAAACCTAGGTAGATGTGTTAAAAGCAAGGCGATAAAAAATTTAGAAAGTGCACTCTTAAGACCCTTACAATGTAATCATAGCCAGAGTTAGAAGAGGGGAACATCACAAAGCTACAAGTCCTGAAAGGTACTTCAGACAGTGGTCTTTACTAAGGGTATAGTGACCATACCACATATTAAACAAGTGTTAGCATCAAAACCATGAAGTGGCCCTGGTGATGTAGGCCTGTAATCATAGCTCCTTAGAAGGTCAAGGCAGAAGGATCATAAGGCAAAGATCTGTTTTAACAAAACCAAGTATCAAAATTAAAACATTTTAATAGAATACAGTGTTCCAATGTTACAAAGGATTTACAAAACCTTAAATTCAATCTGTGGTGTATGTGTCAGGATTTCCTATTGACATGTATGTATATATGTGTATATATCATATATGTGTGGAATAAAATATGAAAGATATAATTGCATTTCACTTCTAAGATCAAATCAAAAAAGATACTAGCTTTTATTATTGTGACACTACCTCTCAATCTTAGATCATTGTCTCTAAGACAAATCAGTTTCCAAAAAAGACATCCCTGTAAAGAGGAGTAGAGGCAAAAAGCTAAAAAAGACCCAAGACTGCCAACAAGCCCTCACAGGAGGCTGGATGCTCTAGCCCCAGCTCAGTCTTGTGATGACCATGACACTGACTCCCAGTTTGCATGAAACCTCCTGAGAGCTCCTAGACCACAACTACCAGCTAAGCAAGCACCTTCATGTCTTTGTGTCTGTCCCTCATCTCCAAAATAACTATAACATTAGTTATAATAATAATATATAATATTATAAGTCATATATTACTATATAATAATATACATATTCTATATTGCATATAGAATAATAATATTTCACCAGATTGTAACCCTAGCTCATATAGAAATTTGCATTTGTATTTCTAATCTGTAATTGAAAGGACCACATCAACCCAGTCACTTCAAAGGTAAATCCAAATTGCTCCTAAACTTTCCTTAGTGGGACCATGTGAGCGTGTAGGTATTTGATCAGATTCTATCTATAGATATGTTACTTTCATATGGTCCAACCTAATGATTCATGCTTCCCAGACTTCTCTCTCTCTGGCTGAGATGGTACGGGAAATTCAACCAAGAGGATTTTAGCTGGACTAAAGTGAGAGATTTCTTTATTGCTAACACTCTTCTTGATGTGGTGAGAGCTGTAGAGATGAAGCCAGAACCCAAGAAAGCAACATCTGGATGGAACAGAAGGGATCAGTTATTGCTGTGGTCTTATGATAAATTAGCAAATGGAATCTCAAGGGTCTGAGTCCAAAGAAGACTCCTCTTCCTCAGCCCCCACACCCTGTTCCATCCCCCTCCTCTCTCCAGCATTCTGTCCCAAGCCACCTCTTCAGGGTCTGGTTCTAGATCCCTAGGGACTTGAAGAAGTCATGATACATTGTCTGGAATTCCCCAGAACTCGATCTGGTCTTCATTATGTCTTCATTTGATAGCCAACTTCTGGCTATTTCAGGATGCCCTTGCAAGAGGAAGCCCTTAGTGTGAGGGAATAGATCCTCTGGGAGAAGATCCCAGAAAAGCCCCAAATTTGAAACCATCATGGACTGGAAATAACCAAAGTATCCATCAGTTATGGAGTTGATAAGCTGAATGCATACCATGGAATGTTATGTAACAGGTCAAACCAGAGGGAGGATCATAGCACATTGAGAAAAATATGAAATAGCCTATCCTACTTTTAAAAATATGCATCATGGGTCAAAAGATAGATAGAGTGGTGTGTGTGTGTGTGTGTGTGTGTGTGTGTGTGTGTGTACATTGGCTTACATGTATAAACACTAAGGAGAAAGACCACAAGAAAAACAATGGTGATTTCTGGTCCAGACATGTGGGACTTCATCAGGATCCAGACAGCTTTGTTTGTTTTTTGCATAATAAGAATATATATATGTTCACTTCAAGTCATGGCCTTTTTCATTTCGTTTTGTTTGTTTTGTTTTTATGAGACAGGGTTTCTCTGTAGCTATGGAGTCTGTCTTGGAACTAGCTTTTGTAGATCAGGCTGTCCTCGAAGTCACAGAGATTCACCTACCTCTGCCTCCTGAGTGCTGGGATTAAAGGCGTGTGCCACCACTGCCCAGCTTGAACATTTTTTAATAACAGGCTTGTTCTTCAAGTTAAGAAGTGTCATGGTTTAGCTCTGGACGAGGTGACCCTGAGACAGAATTTCCACACAGTTTTATATAAACCATTTTCTCAGAAAGGCCATCAGGAAGTAGTGAGATGAGATGGGAAGAGAGAGCAGAGGATAAATGTGTGTTACTGGGGAGGTTAGCACTATGGGCAGCTGGCACACAATCTTGCCGGGTACCCTGGGAGCCATGGTAGAGCAGAGTTCTCACAGTCGCCCCACCTGGGGGCTGAGAGGGCGTGGGGTCTCTATGCATCAGACTCCACGGGTGTAGGGTGTAGTGCTGCTACCAAGGAACATCTTTCCTTTGCCCCTCCCATCTGTCTCATGATTAGGCTAAGGGTCGGGCAGAGAAAATATTTAAACAAAGAAATGAAAAGTCAAATGTTGTTTTGAATGAGAAATGTCCCTTATAGGCCCATATATTTGACCACTTGGTCCCAGTTGGTGATGCTGTTTGGGGAAGCAATGGAACCTTCAGTAGGTGCAGCCTTGCTGGGGGAAGTATGACCCTAGGGGTGAGGCTTGAGGGTTTATAACTTTGCCTCAGTTTCTCTCTCTCCTCTCTCTGTCTCTCTCTCCTTCCTGCTCCTTCTGCTGTGCCTTCCCCACCACAATGGACTCTATCCTTCTGAACTGTAAACTGAAATAAACTCTCCCCCCAGCACTGGAGTTGCTTCTGGTCATAGTATTGTGTCACAGCTATAGAAGGGTCATTAATCCAGGCCATGGTTGTAAACTGGGCTGGCGTGCCCTTAAGAGGGTCAGACGTGTTTGTAGCCCGTACCCCACCACAAGCCAGGAGCACCTTAGTACTCATGCGGCTTTCTGGATAGGAATGGGTATAGCCTCTCAGAGGGGGAAAAAAGCTCCTTCAAAACAATCCCCACACTCCACACACTCAGAGGCTCTTTGTCTCCTTCTCCCGGTCCCCCATGCCCATTCTCCAAACCCAGACACCCAACTTCTCTGCCTCTCTGAGGAGCCCCAGGGTCTCACCAACACAGAGAAAAGGAACAAGGACACAGACAACACAGCCATCTTCTTCAGGCTTTGCTGAATTTGGTGACAAAGCTAACAAAGACAAAGAGTCAGTTTTCCCATTATTTAACCACACGAGTGACCATACTAGGGGCCATGTAAAACCAGATTCAAGCTAAATTGTGTCTCACTGAATGATGCAGACAGGTGCATGTCAGATGCTCGCTGATAAAAGTGATGGAGAAGAATCCCTCTCAAAGACTCGTGTGGTACTCACGGCTCACACTTTGCAAACACCCACAAAGTACCCAGCACAGTCTTGGCCCATAATTAATCTTAAATAAAAGCCAACTGATTCAGATGCTGAAACTAAAATATGTATTTAACAGTTAATATTTTTCCAACTTTGCACTTGAAGTTGGAGGAGGCTAGAAACAAAAAAAAAAACAAAAACAAAAACTAAAACTAAAACCTCATCTCCCTTCAAACTACAACGTGTCCTCATGAGTCACCAAAGCTACAAGTACTCAGACAGGAAGTCAGTCCCTTGGGTCCTTGAGGGACTGTAGCCAGGAAGGCAGGGGTGGGGTTGCAAGGAAGACAGAGATAAGGAAAGGGGGTAGTCCATGACCCCATAACCTTGAACAGGAGGGAAATGCCCCCAGTGTCCTCCCATGCCCAGCCCAACTAATCCAAGAGCAGGGAGTCTGCTTCTATTGACCAGCCTCACTCTGATTTAAATTTCAAACAGCCCAGGGTTTCATTCTTCTCCTGCCACCCCTGAAAGCTAACCATTATGGATTTTGCAGGCGCAGCCCTCAGCTCACACACTACATTTGCACGATCTTTGCATAAGGAAAAAGTCAGTCGATGAGAACTGAATTAATTGTAATTGACCATAATATGCTTACAGAAATGCCAAGGAGTTTTCATTAGTAGATAAGCCCCAAAGTATCTGCCTGGTGATTTACAGCTGTGTGAACACACTGCACAGCTAGAGTTAATTACCAGACCTGCTGCAGAAGGTGCCCCAGCACCAGACCCTGGCGGGAAGCCTTCCTCAGGCCACTGACACCTCCAGGGATTGACACATCTTGACTGGCTTCCTTTGAAGAGCTTTGAAGTCATTGCCTGAGATGAGGCTGCTCCAAGCCTTCCCTGCTGGGCTTGCGCTTGGCTCTGCTTACTTCCCCAGCCCCTGTGCCTTCTTCCCTTCCCACGCCCAAAGCCCCAGTCCATCTCCAATACATCATCCTTTCAAAGGCTGGCATTGAACTTGTGTCCCAGTTCAGATAACCAACCTTCATTCATTTATTCCTTTTCTGTTTTTAGTAAAAATTTAAGTGCCCCCCTGTGCTGCGGGTCCCTTCGTATGGGATGACAGTCTAGAGCTGAACCCAGAGGAACAGAGAGAGGAAGTGAGCTTAGCCCACGGGGTCAGAGGATCAGGAGATGGAATACCAAGCCTAGCAGAAGGAGAAAGGTGGATAGTCTTTACTAGAGAGCGTGATGGAGAGTATTTATCAGAGGACGTGGTAACAAAAGCACAAGGCAGCATCGTCCAAGTAAAGTGTTGAGTGAAGGGAGAATGTTCTGGGTAGAAGCCATAGACCAGCAAGCTTCCTGAGGCAGGAAAGCAGCTGCCTTACTATTGGGGCTAAATGGAATCTTAGGAACATCCAAGTAAAACACAGAAGGGAGAAAGGCAAAGCAAGAGAAAGAATCCAGGTCTTCTCCGGCGAGGCCACCATGACCTTAGATTTAATTCAAAAGATCGGAAAGCTATGTAAAAAACACTGATAATAATAAATGTGATAACAGACTCAAGTATTGAAGAAAATGTTTCCTGTTAGGAGTAGCAGGAGAATGGGTTCTTGCAGGGTGAAAGCAAAACTATGTAGAGCAACTAGGAAAAGACAACGAGAGCCATCCACACAAGAGAAGGTGGCATCAAATGTTGTCAGGATGAAGACAAGATGGGAGGGAAATGGCCTATCTGCATGGGTCATGTCTAAACACCTTTATTTTCTCAATATCTCCAACTCTCAGAAGACAACCTTGACATCAGAAACCTTTGTCCACATTGATTTACCCCAAGAGAACCCAGTACCCTGGAAACTGACAGTGAACCCTCTATAGACATGAATACATGGAAACCATGTGATTGACTTTAAATATTCTAGTACACTCTAAGACTGCAAAACAAATGAGATTAACATGGTAGGCAATTCTATTTATTCAACATTTCCAAAATAGTGTAATGTGGCGATATAACCAATATAAAATTGTAAGATACTTAACCTTTTTCCATGCTATGTCTTCACCATTCAGAGTGTATGTTATAGAAGCCTCAGAAACCATGTGTCAAGTGCGTGGTATTCACAGGTGGCTGCTGGTATCCCCGTGGTGGGTTTAAAACCCACTCACCTGAGTAATTTTACTATACACTGTTGGAAAAGCACACTCGTTTATCAAGATGCCTTTGGCCCATTTGTTAAACAAAAGATGGCACAATCACATGGCCAGTTCATACATGTGCTGATTAATGCCTAGCCTCGCAGGTAGGAACTTCCCACCTAGGTTTAAATGCCACTCACAATTGTATCTGTGAGCCCAGTTCCTGTGTCTTCCCATTGGAAGAGATATGGGACTTCGTCACAAGGCCAGCCTCTCAATAATCATTTGTCAGTAAGCAAACTGAGACTGCACCTAAGTCCTAACAAAACCAGCCAGCAGTCTAGGTGCGTGAGGGCTGACCTGGAGATCAACTGTAAAGAGAATCTTGGTCATGATGAACATTGTTTTTGGCACATGCTGGGGTGTTACAATGGTTATGATAATCATCATTCAGATATCTACAAGCTGGCTGGGGAGATGGCTAAGCAGCTAGGAGCACTTGATACTCTTCCAAAGGATCCCAGTTCTGATGCCAGAGCCCAACCGTATGAGGCAGCTCACAACTGCCAGTAACTCCAGCTCTAGGAAATCTGATACCGTTTTCAGGTCTCCACAGGCACCCTTACACTCGTAGCACACACACACACACACACACACACACACAGAGAGAGAGAGAGAGAGAGAGAGAGAGAGAGAGAGAGAGAGATTTATGCAAAAAGAAAAAGGAATCTTCAGATGGTACCAGGAGGCATGAGAGAGCAGGAATCAGAAGAGCTATTGTCAGAGTGGTTAAATGACCAAGGCACAAATTCAGAAATATGGTAACAAAGGTCAATAAAAGATGGGAGCTAGGAAGACTGCTATGAAAGACAAGGAACATGAAGCATAGATAAATACAAAACAAGGAATGACGTTCTCCTAAAAAGACTCTCAAAGAAAAGTGAAGGGGGGGTTAGTTGAACACTGGCCTGTAGATTGTGCTAAAAGGAGACCATGCTGATATTAATGGGAATGGTTTAAGATGGTCTTTGAAAACACAGAGAGGATGGCAGGTGGAAAAGAGATGAATAAAAGCGATGTTCTAAATAGATGGCTTCACAATGCTGCTTCCATGAAGAGAATGAGGAAGAAGAGGACAGGGACAAGGTTGAAAGGGACTGGGTGGTCCTTGATTGATCTCTTTCCATTACAGTGAGCATCTTTCCACCAGGAAATACCAACGATGAGATTCAAACCACAACCGCTAAAATAAACCAACCAGATCACCCCATTTCCCTGGCCATAGCCACTAGTCCAGGAATAAATGTATGCCCCAAGTTGAACCCATTAGAATGTACTTCCAGAGGCTTTATTTCAATTGAGAATAGAGTCGATGGCCCCTTTTCCTTTTGATGCTGGGTGCAGGCCTCGGCTGGGGTGCAGGCCTCTGCTGGAGCACTGTCTGGCAGATACATGTCCATTAAGCTGGGGGGGGGGACTGAAGAGCAAGTGATGTGCAGCATAAGGAACAGAGATGAAGGCAAGATGGTGGCCGCATCTAAGCATCCAGTTGTCCTCCTGGCCAGATCCATTTCTAGCCCTTCTACAAACTGATTATGTAATGCAATATATCTCCTTTTCTTCACTCAAGCTTATTTGAGTATCTATCCCTCATAACCAAAAATTCCCATATTAAGAATTTAGGGTGATTATAGTCATTGAGGAAATTCTACCCATTTTTTTTCCAGGTGAGTATGTTATAGGCTTAAAGGAACCCCCGTACAGTGGGAACACTGAAAGACAAAATATGATGACCGGAAAGAAGATCATGAAGCAACATACATGGGTGTAGCTGGAGGGGGCACACAGAATATTCAGCTGGAAGAGAGCAGGCCTGGCTACCTAATTTGTGGGACCCAATGCAAAATAAAAATGTGACATCTCTTTTGGAAAGCTCTACGGGATTTTTAAATGGTGGTAAGAGAGCATTAAACCAACCGTATTTGGTGGCACACATAGGTATTACCACTTTAGCAGTGTGGCAGAATGAAATCTTGGGGAGGGAGAAGGAAGATGGGGTGCAGAGGCTATCTCTCTCCAAACAAGGGCCACACATCCTCTGAGAAGTGAGGTCAAGGGGGAGAGACTAGAAGTGATAGAAACATTTGGGGTGACAGTAAAGCAATTTGGGGGATCTTCTATCTCCCCTAAGGAGGAGGAGACAATATTCACTGTGAGGAAAGTAGTTGGAATCAGAAAGGTAAACAGACACCCAAAGATGAGACACAGGGTGGGGGGATGCTCAGAAGAGTCAGTCAGTTTGTAATGAGTCCTTTTCTCTAAAACAGCGTAAGCTCCCTGAAAGGGCAGATGCAGTAAGCAGTGGACTGAAGCCCGTTTGAGAACCATGCAGAGTGTGGTTGCACACCGCAGCACGTCCCTCAGCTGCCTACCTCCCTCTACAACTGGTATTTGCTCATTTCTGGACTCCCTGGCTCTGCTCTCAAATCAAGACTTCACTAATAACCATCCTTAACACTGAACAAGCTCTCAGTATTTCCCGAGGACTTTACAAGCAATAATAAGTTAATAATCCAATACAGTCTAAGAAAAAGTGCGGAAGTTTGCAAGAACCAGGTACCTGTCCTGTTCAAGGTGTTAGGGGAAAGGTCCTGACGCAAAATGCTAGGGGATCTATAAGTTCTAGAATGATAGTCAATTATTATAGTGGGGGGTGATCTTCACACCCACGGGAGTACACATGAGTACGTGTGTGGCAGTGGGTAGGGCAATATTCTTATGAGGCCTTCATAGAAACATCAAAAAAAGAAGGAACCACAATGTTGTAGAATAAGCTTACGATATTGAGCCCAGGGTCTGGGGACAAGGTTCATTTGGTAAAGTGTCTGCCAACCAAGCATGAAAACATGAATTTGGATATCATGCCAAAAACATGAAGGCCTTTGCAGAGCAAAGGGGAGAACTCGGTGTTGTTTAATTGTCTGCATGTAAACACAACATAACTGAGAAAGTATGGAATCTATCATCATAGTTGGGTCTAATTTCTAAAGGAATAATTCAAGAATGGTACTGTAACATGAGGGGCCTGCTCGTTGGGGTTTCTGCCCTGCCCAGTACCCCACAGCCGGCAAGCCCCAAAGAAAGTCACACAGAGAGTCTATATTAGGTATATACTGATTGGCCCATTAGCTCAGTCTTCCTACTGAGCTCCCATAACTTATATTAACCCATTGTTCCCATCCATGCAAGCCACATGGCCGGTACCTTTTCTCAGCGAGCAGCTTACATCCTGCTTCGTAGATGGACTGCGCAGGAATGCCAAGGGAGCTTCCTGCTTCCCAGATGTTCTCCTCGCCCTGCCTCTACTTCCTGTCTGGTTGACCCGCCTATACTTCCTACCTGGCCAATCAGCATTTATTTAAAACATGATTGACAGACTATAGACAAGTCTCCTGCACCATGGGACTATTGCCCATAGTCACCAATGCATACAGCTTTCTAATAATATATCCAATAATGTATTGCATTAGTTGTTTTAAATGTTCCACTTCAAAAGATAAATCTGTGGGCCCCTACTGACAACCTTCCACGTGTCCCCTGCTTCGCGTTTCTTGCCTCAGTTCAGGGGTGTTTCCATTTATCTTGTAGTGAGGTGATTACCTGTCTTTCAGGCCGCCTGCTGCTGTCTGTGTCAATCACTGGCCTCATGCGGGTCTTTCCCAGGCTTTTGTCTAGTTTACTTTAGGCTATGAAGATCCTGCAGGAGAATGAGTGGGGAGAAGACAGGATCCCACCCTCTGCCTGCCACACCTCTCCTCCGTGTGATGGATACCCAGTGCTGAGATCCAAGGAATGAGACCATCTCCGAGGGCCTGATACGACCCCTTCCATCAAGAGGTAGAGAGATAGGATCTCTGTTCAAAATTGTAATCACACAGACAGGATAGTGGACTCCTAGTGGTCAATGACTGACAGGGGCAGGTGGGTTGAGACTGTATAATACAGCCTTTTTATCAATTGCACACTAATGCAACTCTCGAATAATTTTTACCACCTTTCATTGGTGCCATACTTTTGGCCTCTTCATATGATAATGAGCTATTGACATCATTTTGCAAAGAGTGTGAAGAGACTACTTTCACTCTGGTGCAGTTCAATAAAAGTTGTTTCTTGTAGCCTCCTGGTCCCTTTTTAGAGATGCCATACATCTCAGGGCTGTTGACAGACTTAAGAAATCTTTTACCAGGTTTATTTTATATCTGAGGTGCGAGATTTCAGAGCATTCCAAAAGTTTCCTTGTGCAACATAGAAGCTTAGACAGTGTTTGTACTATTCGTGTACCAGGATCTTGGAAGGGCCCATGCTAGTCAGAGGTTCTCAGGTCTGCATGCCAATAGAGTATTCATCAACACACATCTGCGTGGTCACTGACTTCTACTCCCAGCTCATTACCTGCAGTGTCCTGCACAGGCAGTCTTCTCTGGCTCCTCTGTCCCCCTTCATCTCACACCATAGTGTTCATGCTGACATCCCATTGCTGGGCCTTTGCATCTGTGCTCCGTGCCTTGACCTCCCTTCCCACTGCTCTATAACTAATTTCACTAACTTCTCCAGACCACTTACTTTTGGATGCCTTTGCTCACTATGTCAACTCCCCTATACTAACATAAGCTTGGTCTCAAAACACTAGATATAATTTCACAAGTTTCTATAAAAATATTATTCTGTCTCTGTCTCTCTGTCTGTCTCTCTGTCTCTGTCTCTCTCTCTGTCTCTCTCTCTCTCTCTCTCCTGTCTCTCCTAGAAGATGAGGACCACATCTGGTTTTGTTATACCCTAGTGCCTGGTACGTACGTGGTCTGGCTCATAGCTTGTGCTTGAGACGTATTCAATGACCAGGTTCGGATGGCAAAGGGATAAAAGATTTTAAATTGAAGTTGTTTGATGAGCTCCCTTTTCCTGAAAGGAAAAAGAAATACCAAGAAAATGAGGTTGACTTTCTCTTTGGTTTCATTTCCTCTGAGTCAAATGCCCATTGGTGGATCACAAATCTAGCCAGGCGCTATGAAAACATCTTCACCCTGGAGCACGCCCGTTGGACTTTGAGAAACCACGGGGGCTGCTATAAATACCAGAGGAAATCAAAGTTTGGAGTCTGAGGTGAAAAGAAATATGGATGAAATGATTAATACTTCAGGAGAGGACCCAGATGCAGCGTGGCTTTGGGAAGAACCTGAGGTCAGGCAGCTGTGTTTTCCCAAAAGATCAAATATCCTGTGCCCGTTCTTAACATGTTGGGGCAACCTCCTCAGGCAGATCTTGAGGTGAGCCTGGGCCTCTCTGTGTGGTAAGAAGACTGGCTTCTCTAAGAGTCCCTCACTTAGGATGGCTCCATGTCTGTGATTCTGGCAGCACAGATGCCTGGCCATGGCTGGCATAAAGATCTGCCCCGTGTAGCTCCATGTGACTGTACCTGGAACACAGAGAGCCAGGGCTCTGACTCGAGCCAGCCCAGGGTCAAGATCAAGTCTTTACCCTTAGTGCACCTCTTCAGTAGCAGATAAATACTATTAGCAGAAACTGTAGCAGTGGCCATGGACAGATGAACGGATAAAGAAAATATGGTATGCATGGGTACAGGAAGTTTTATTCAGCCATGAAGAACAGAATTATGTCATTTGCAGGAAAAATGAATGGAACTGGAAGTGATCATGTTAAGCAAAATAAGCCGGACTCCAAAAGAGAAATACTGCTTGTTTTCTCTCCTCCTAAGCAGAATCTAAATTTTAAGACATCGAAGTGGAAGGAGAATAATTTGATGACAGACAGGGAAATCGTATAAAGGGATAACAAGAGAGGTTATTAGGGACTGATTTTCCTAAAAGTGCATGGTATGCATGTACTTTTTAAGGTCACAAAGAAAACTATTGTAGGTGGAGGCTGCTTCTTTGTTTTCTGGCCACCCAAACCTGAAATAATCCACAGAAGCTGCATTAATTAAAAAACTTCTTGGCCAATCCCTTTGGCATATTGCTAGCTAGTTCTTATATCTTAAATTAACCCATTTCCATTATTTTATATTTTACCACGAGGCTCATGGTTTATCAGTAAAGTTCTGGCTGGTGGCAGCTACATGGCATCTTGCTGACTCTGTCTACTTTCTCCCAGCATTCAGTTTAGTTTTCCTACCTAGCTCTATTCATCCCTCACGAAGGCCAAAGTAGCTTCTTTATTTATTAACCAATAAAAGCAACACATATACAGGACTTCCCACACCAGACTATAAGTTTGTACAGTGAATATATGCTAAATTTAAAAATAAGTATAATCCTACTACAAAAATTAATCAATTCATTAGTAGATAAATAAATAAAGCTTGAGAATCAACTTGTGCTCTCACTGGCCAGATACTAGAATTTGGGTCTTGATATGAATAATAGCTGCAAGAACTTTATCAGGTTTGGTGGTGCACACCTGTAATCATAGCATTTGAGAGGAGGAGACAGGAAACTCAGGGGTTCAAGGCTGGCCCAGGCTCAACTAAACCCTGTCTCAAAACAAACATAAAAGAACTTTCAAGTCCATGAGTGCAGAATGACAATAGAAATAAAGTGAGCTCATTAGTGCCCTCATTGAGGAACAACAGATTTATTATCCCCAAAACTAGAAAATAAAGGACTTAAACAGTAACATATTTTTCCATTTAAACTCTATCTCAGGATAATAAGTAATTGATGAGGGGAAGCTATTCTTTAAAATGTAATTCAGGTAATTAATAGGAAAGGAATGATGTCATTATTATTATCATGAATGAAAATAAACACCAGTGGTTGCTAACAACAGAAGGATGTCAGCTAGACTTCCTAGTTAAAATACACAGAATCCCTGAGGTATGTCTAACCTGCAGGCCCCAAGCCACATGCCTCCCTGGTAGCTGTGAATGCGACCTGACACATTTGTAGATGGCAGTATCAGGTCACATTGTCAAAAGCTGGATACCCAGAACCCATGAGATATTCTTCCAAGTAAATATATAACAAAATAAAATAAATGAAACAGCCCAAATCTGAATTTGATCAAAATCTAAATCTAGCTACTAATTTGTTTTGTTATAATTGCCAAGTGTGTTAAACCAACAAGGTTGCCATCGTGGTGCAGACAGGACCAGGCACAGCAGCTGATATCTGTATTCCCAGTTCACTAGAAACTGAGGCAGGAGGATCTCCATCAGTTTGAGACCCAAGGAGAGTTTTAGGTTTCCCTGAGCTATAAAGTAAAATTCTGCCTAAAGATCCTGTGGAGATAACTAATAAAGAGTATAGGAAATTCTTTTTGTAATAGCAAATATTTTAAGATTCATATGTATGTATGTGTATAAGTGTTTTGCGTGTATTTATGTATCTCTGTATTTATGGATTCATGTATCTCTGAAATTACATGATAAGTTAGGAAACTCAAACCAGTTGAATGGTTTCCTACACACCTTCCCTTTTGTTCTTCTCCCCTCCCACCTACCATCCTCCGTTCCTGTCTTCCTTCCCACGTTCATCCCTCTTTCCCCAAAGCAGCACTTTCCACAGTGACAAGTGAGGCGCTCTTCCAAGCAATAATTTAACTCCTTGCTTCCTCCTTAAGAACTCCCCTAATTACTGGGTAATGGGTCTGCAGAGGCAGTGGGGCTGGGTGAGCTCTGCCCCGCAGGCGCTGCAATAGTTCATCTGTCTGCTCCCTAATAGCTCTCTAAAGTTCACCCTTATAAACATGTCACCGAGCTGGTAATTGACTGACTGGTCATGAGGTTCCACGCGTGGTACCTGTGGGTCACCGATCACTCACGGGTGATGGATCTTTCTCCGATACCTCGGCTGGGCCAGCCACAGAGCCTTCTATCACCCCTGAGCAGAACATTACTCTCCGGGAAGACTGGAGTATGCCCTGGCGTGCTGTTGTAGCTACGGCCTTCCTCGGGGAGGGTCAGACAGAGAGGGCAGGCTAGAACACCGCCCCTTCCATCACTCCCTGCCCTGTCCAGTAGCCTTTCCTGCTAGGCTCTCCTAGGACTCGCTGACAACGAAAGCCTTCAGAAGGCTGTGAGCGTTCAGAGCAAAAATAATTGTGCCCTAGAGTTAAAGTCTCTTGGAGAGTCAAGGAACTTCGGCGAGGCTGGTGAAAAGGACCGGAACTCGGCCTTTCCAAATGCATTTTAGTGTGCTAGAAACCCACTACCTCTGAGATATGAGTCCGTGAGTACCTTGCTTAATAACACCGGTCCCTAATTTCCTCATTCACAAGACAGAGCCGGTAGTACCCACTTGCTTCCCAGGATGGGGCTGTAAGTATCAAAGTGGCTGAGGGAGCCCAGCGCATAGTAATCAATAAACACTGGTTCGAGCTAAATAAACTTTATTTTTTTCCTTCTGTTTTTATAATAAACATTCATTTTCTCTTCTCCCTTGGTGATTGAGACAGGACATAGCGTAGCTAAGGTTGGGATGAAAGGAATCCAATACCAACTCTGCCATTTTAGCACTGATGGCATGGCCGTGAGAAGTTCACTTAACCTCCCTGGGCCTCAGCTTCTTTCTCCATAACATGGTGATACTATCGAGAGCTTCATGGAGTTCCTGTAAGGATTAAATTAACTGTGTGCATGAGACGCTTAGCATAGTAATTGGCAAACAATTAGGGGTAACCTGTAGATAAATATTAGCTCAGGGGTATGTTTAATGTGGTTTTAAAGTATCTTTATTCATGGTCCATCCTTAAATATAGTCTCAAAATAAATGTTTAAGGATTTTCAACTTTAAATTGGACTTGATGGATTTTTAAGCAAAGAGAGAGCGAGAGAGAACACAAAGTCAGGTAGGGAAGAGAGGGTAGATCTGGAGGTGTTTTGATCAAAGGACCAATAAAAATTTAAAAAAAATAAGATCTTTTTATTAATAAAAATGTACCTCCAAGTAGACCTGCCTCAAATAGTTTGCAAAACATTTAGGAGAACAGAATATTGGGCAGGGGACAGAAAATCCATCTCTTGTTTGGTAACAGAGTAGATACATAGAATGGAAACCGACCGAGGGGTTTGAAAAAGAAAAGACACTATTCCTTTTCAAAGATAGTATGGTAGAGAGGCCCCAGGAGCTGTGAGTCTGCATGTCAGCACAGGGCAAAGAGCAAGTGGCAGAGAGCTGGAGAACGGCCTCCAGATAAGAACAGAAAAGCAAAGGCCTAGGACAGCACATTGCATCCCATTTGCATGACAGCAAGAGTAATGTGGCCTTGTGTTCTTGGGGTTTGTCCTGGGGAAAAGTAAATACATTTTTCTATGGCAGGTGTGAGGCACATCTCACCAAACCCCATACCAACCTTGCTGCCATTTGCAGAAAGTTTGCAACTTGTATTCAGAGGATGTGAGGGTGGTACACTTAGTCCATTTATACAGAACAACTCTCACCGTCTCTCAGGCATCGTATTTGGATTCTAGAACAGCCAGCAGTGAGGGAGTCTTGCCAAGTAAGTCAGCTTGAATACCACCATGTTTTTCCATATTCTGGAATCTGAAATCTGTGTGATGACCTAATGGGATCTTTCATTTTCATTTTCTCATCAAGTGTTGAGACGGGGGATGTAGACGCCAATCGTTACTGTGGGAAATGTGTTTCAGAGAAGTCCAGCAGTTGAAACAAAGCTGGCAATATTTGGGTATTCCCCAAGTGGCAAGCCTTCATGCTCAGCTATCCAATGGCCTCAAATTGGCCAACTCTATGTAGCTATAAGAGAAAGCTTGAAAACATACTTAGCAAGCAGCCACGTAGCGGTGACTGTGGACTATGGACCCAGCACTGAATAGAGCAATTTATAAAAACTCATTTACAAATTAAAGGGACTTGTAAGATTATAGAAATATTTAAGAATTGAGAGAAACTATCAGATAAGCAAACAGGAAAGCAACTATAAAACACACATTTCCCTCAAAAATGTCTAGGTCAAAGACAAAGAAAGATGGAACCGGTAAGACAGAGGCGACTAAAGAAGCTGGCAGTGAAGTGCAGGGAACCATGTTGTTTGTTTAAAGCAGCAACTGACAAACAACATTTGAAGGAGGTTTGGGAAGCTTTGCAAACCTACCGCCCTCCAGCTGGCTGGGCTCCCGGTTCTGACGTTCGATAATGCCCTCATCCCTAGGAAGTGCACAGGAACACACTTAGAGCCCAGGTGTCATGTCTACATCTTACTCATCAAAATGGTTCATAAAAAATAACAAAGAGGTATAGAGAAGAAACATGATGAAATAAAAATAAAAATGCTACCATTTGGAAAATCTGACTATGGAGCTATTGGAAGAGAGGCATTTTTTTTTATATTTTGCATGTTTACGTGAGTCTAAAATTACTGAGCAAGATGTCTGGGAAACAAACCATAATCAGGGTATATTATGTGAGAAAAAAAATCCATTTTCAATAAAAGGAAAAATAAATAAATGGAATGAAAATGTACACAAATGTTATTGTTTTAACTTTTAGAAATCATTTTTCTATATTCATCATTTAAAATTTTAAATCTATCCTGCCATGCTTTGTTGACGCCCATAGGAAACCTGCCCC
>JAQHUG010000077.1:5664575-5721484 GCA_028555095.1 Dicrostonyx torquatus
TCTTCTTCAATTTCTTTCTTCAGGGATTTAAAGTTCTTGTCATACAGGTCTTTCACTTGTGAAGCTTCAACTTTCATGTTTGCTTATAGCTTGTGTTAGTGCAAGAACGAGGGAGCGTTTTGACAATGGACTTCTTCCCCAAGTGGTTCAAACAGGAGACGAGACTGGCTGAGCCAGCCCAACAGTGTGATGATGGACTTGCAGGGTAGGTCTACTCCCCGTATGGAAAACAGACTTACCAATGCCTTCTCTCACCTCTTTATAAAAGATTTCTAATTCAATGACACACATAAGAGATTTCAAACAGCATGATAAGATGAATTCTAGTTTCTTTCTAGAATGAGGATCTTGAATCTGTACTACTCATGACAGCCTCTCCCTGATGACCTCTAAATCCAGGTGTCAGTGTTGACGTTCTATCTCTATTCTGGGACATGGTCCAGAGACCCAAGTTTGAATCTATTAGTACTTCTAAAGGCTTCTATCTACAGAAGAAGACAGAATCCATAATAAACAGTGATTTGGATGCAGGAAAAACAGGCATTGAAGATATCAGGGAACATGCCCCGGGACACATTCCCCTCCTCTCAGTCTAGCATTTCACCACACAGCAAAGTAGGCCAGAGAGAGATGCTGCTGGCTAAGCCAGCAAACAGGACTGAGCAGTTCCTGTCTCTGAGAACTCTACCCTGTGTGTGGCGAGTGAGAACGGGCACACAGGTATCATCTCCACCCTGTTCCATGACTTTGACATAAATACATAAAACCATTTGGAAGTTCAATTTTTTGTTACATCACAGCACCTGTTCTGAAGACTATCAAACAGAGCGACAGACGGCCATTGTGTGGAACTCAACAGCTTCTGTCTTGCTTGTGGAATATTTGCCCTTCATTAGGAACTGGCAGCAGTTACTCAAGGATCAGCCCAACTATGGAGTGATTTCTCTGTTTTAAGGGTCCCTGTAACCTGGGGAAAGCTCAATTCTCTTCCAAATAACTGCATTTTATGTTTTATTGTTTTGTTTTTCAGAGACAGGATCTCACTATCTCTAGACTGACCTAGAACTCAGGATCATCTTGGCTCCATCTCCCAAATGCAGAAACTAAAGGCGTGGACTACCATACCTGGCTAATGCTATGCTCTGTAGCTAAAATGGCTTGAGCTGGTGCAAAAACATAACTGCTTTATGGTGCATTCTCACCATGTGTCATATACTATGTGTTTAATTGAATAATCGAATTTATTTAGTAGCACGTATTATCATCATTACTTTTACAGATGGAAAAACTGAGGTTTACAAAAGATTCAAATCTATCAAGTAATGGAGATGGATTTGGAATACAGTTTGATAATAGAACCAGAACTCTTTACAACTAGGTGAATCTATAGTCATGAACCATATACCACTATTTCAGTCAACAGTGGGCCACAAACAGGTCCATGATTCTACAATATCTTAAGGAGTAGACACACTGTATCCCCTTATTTTATGTAAGTACACTCTCCAGTGTAGGCACAATGAAGGAACAATGGATTTTTCAGAACATACCCCTATTGGAAATACACACACATCTGTAATTTTATGCCAATTTCTTATTACTGAAGTGCACATGTCAAAAATATATAATAAAAATCTTGCAATTATAATATATATTATATAATATGGAGAGAGTGTTATAGTTAGGAGTAAGGAGGACTCAGAAAACTTATTTTATGCTTTGTGAATTTGTGAATTTCTTGTTGTTGAACTGAGGGCATGTGTTCCATTAAAGTTAATTAAATTTGTCTTTTTAACTGTGAAATGTTTCAAATGTTTCTATAACTACAGGAATATTATAACAAAATGTCATGCCCACCACCCAGTTTTAGCCAATATTATTCCATATATTATGGTTCCTTCAAATTTATTTAAAAAGTAAACACTCCATACCCATCCTCCCAACAACAGGAACCTAAGCTGGTTCCATAGCTTCACAATTTTAAATTACATCATAACAAATAGAGACCCCTTTGAAGTCATGGTTGTATCTTTAATATGGTACCCAGATGTGAGTGGCTGAACCAGGTAGATGAACTTGGAAGCCATTGTGCTAAGTGAAATAACACCAAGATGGCATGATCTTATCTGCATGTGCAATCTGAAAAGTCAAGTTAGTAGAAGGGTGGTTACCAAGGACAGGTAGGATGAGGATGACCAAATGAGAAGATGCTGGCAAAAGGCACAAATATTTACCTACTAGATGAATGAGCCCTAGAGACTAAATATGCAACATGTCAACTGTAATCAGTAATATTGTATTATGTGCTGGACATTTCTAAGAGTGTGTGTGTGTTTGTGTGTGTGTGTGTGCGCGCGCGTGCACGTGTGCACAGAGAGAACATTTAAATATATATATTTATAACACATACTATACAGTTATATATAAATTGTGAAGGCAGGCATCATGGCATATGCTTATAAGTCAAGCACTCAGGAAGCAGAAATAGAAGGTTTAAAGGTTTGAAGTCAGCCTGGATCATGATGTGAAACTATCACAGCAAAATAAGTTTTGTCTGTGAGCTTCTAAATCTGCAAGTAAAGTAAGTTATTTTCAATAATAATAATTTTAATGTAATTAAGTGAAGTGATGTCTATGTTGATTAGTTATAGCAACCACTACACAATGCATGCAGGTGTATATGTGGCATGTGTTTACGTATTCATGTGTGTGCAGGCATGTATGCATACATGCATATAGAGCCTAGAGGTCAGTGTCAGTGTCTTCCTCATTCACGCTCTACATCTGATGCTTTTGGATACTCACTGTACCTTCTCTTCCTTCCCCTTACCCTCCTCTTCTTCTTTAGTTAGCTTCACCACCTATAAGTTTTAGGGAAAAAAAAGTTTTATCTAAGTTTTCAAATAATTGATATGTTGTTTTCTTTTTCACTTTTAATCCTTTTTCTGCTGTAGCCTACATTTCTTTCATTTCCAATGCTCTCATTCCTGACTTCTTTGCCTGTCAAGTCTTTCCTGAGGACCATCCTCATCAATGGTATTTTAGAACAGAAGAACAAGCAGAATTTTCTGCTGTTCAAACAGGGTTTTGTTTTGTTGCTGTTGCCATTGTTATTGTAGTTCTGTTTTGTGTTGGCCACTTGCTGAGGTGTGTCTCTCTGTCTGTCTGGGTTGACTTTGGGGTGTGGAAGGGGTGACACTCACACTGAGTGCACCTGTGCTGAGCTGTGTCTCTCTGTCTGTCCGGGTTGTCTTTGTGGTGTGGAAGGGGTGACACTCACACTGAGGTTCAGCATACACGATTCATGGAAGCACCAGACCAAAGAGCCAAAACAAATAAGTAGGAATGAGAGAAGCTGAGCAGCGAGGTCTCAGTGAAATCTCTGCTTAATCGCTTGCCATCTTGAGTACCCTTGATTTGTTTTAAAAATAAAAACAGTGTGGGACTTCTCATGAAGAATGAAATTGTATGTGTGGATCCTGTAACACTCACAGACAGCATCTGCCCAGCCAGACCTCGGCACTGCTGCTACTGACATCAGAATTATTATTGGCTTTGTTTGGGTAAAGGCCTCTGGGCAGGGCCAGCCAAGGCCAGCCTTCCCTTCACCTCACACCTCTCCTGGCTCAGGCACCAACACAATGAATGATACCAGAGTTGGGTTGATAGGCCTAAGACGGACCTTGGCCTGACCGTAGGAGATTTCAGAATTCATCTTATCAGCTGCTTCCTACAAGCGACGAGACCCACATTTTCTTAGAGCAGACAGTGTGGTTTTGAAAACGCAGACTTTCATAACTAGTGATTCCCAGATAGTATGTCAGTGTTCTCAGGAGTAGAATTATACCCAGGGCTGGTATAATTATACCCTGGCCTGATTGTATAACATGGTGCTGTTTAAGTTGGTCTCCCTCTTGTCCCAGGGGTTCCACACATCAAATGTCTTTTTCCCTACCACAGACCAATGGTAGACAGGCCACCTGCCCCCATGCTCAATTCTTCCAAAATTTTAAACAGTATTATTATATATTAATATAAATGTTCATTGAAGGAATGTGCTATGCAGTTTGAAGCACATCCTTTGCTGTAAGGATTCCACATTTCCCAGAGTAAGGACCCAAATGTTCTCCTTTGACCTCCTTCTCTAAGATATCTGGTAGGGAAGACAATGGCACGAGCATGTGTGGGTCTCAGTCAACAGGTGGAGACATGATTGCATTGGCTACAGAGAGGCTAACAATGTAAGGAAAACTGGATAGAGAATAGCCAGCAACCTGGGAAGGAAGCCAGAGGAGCTGCAAGGTCACGAAGAAGTCAGAAGCAAGCAAAGACTGGGAGTGAACAGTGCTATGGAGTTGGATACTAAGCGCCAGAGTATTACATTCTTGAAGATTTTATTTATTTATTTGTTTCTTTCTTCATTTGTTTATTTGCTTGCTGCTTATTTTGTGCATGTGTGTATGAGAGAAAAGGGCAAAAGAGAGGGAGAGAGAGAGAGAGAGAGTAGGTGTGCATGGGTGTGTGTGAGAGAGTGATGTGTTAATGTATACAGAAGGACCTACCCATGTAGAGGCCAGATGGAGAACTCTGGGTCCTGCTCTGTTACTCTCCATCTTATTCCTTTGAGACAGGGTCTCTCACTGAAACTGGATCTAGACTGGAGACTGTGCCTGGCTTTTTACACAGGTTCTGGAGCTTTGAACTCACATCTTAAGGCTTGTACAGCCAGTGGTCCTTCTTACTGATTGAGCTCTCTCCCCAGCCTCCACTCTCAGCTATTTAAAAAGCTTGCTTCTCCTCACCCATTGTTCCTAGTGGGAAGCTGTGCAGCTCTCTCCCCACAGTGTGAATGGAAAAGAGGGATCTAACCACAGGGAATGTGCAGCATCATGTAGTCCAAACCCGAACCATCCTACTGGGTAGCAGTTCTCAGATGTTCTAGAAAGGAAGGAGGGCTTATTGGTGTGTTTAACTATTGGGACAGTGGGTAGAAACCACTTTCGTCTCTTAGGCAAGCCCAGTTGATGGGCAGTGGCTGTCTGAAACACCAGCTTCAGACTTCCTCTATGACTGAACAGTGAAAGGCCAAGGAGAATCGTATCTATGCTTCCTATTTGACACCCTACATAGACACAATTAAGTCCTATTTCCCTCTTCCCATGTACCACCTCCTAAGAGGATGTGTTCTGAGCTGATATCCCTACAGTGTGCCAAGCATAGTAGTAAATGTCTTGTTGCAATTAGTTCGCTTTATTTACCACAAACTGGCACATCTCAACTTTGCTTGCTGTTTCTGCCCCTTCTTACCTTCTAGAGTAGTGTCTGAAATGGGACCCAGTGCTTCTGCAGCCGCCCTTTGCTCTGCAGCTTACCAGGGCTACTGTTAGAGCTTAGCTGGGATAAGGTGGTCACTGTGGAAGGTGAGTGGTGCACAGAAGACCACGACATTTTCCTATTTTCTTTTGTGTAAGTTTTGCATGTGTTTACAATTTTCCATTTTAGAGAGGTCTCATTGAAAGGAATTGTATTATTTTAGACACTGAGTCCATTTTTATTAACAGTGCTGTTGACAATTTCATTCCCATATATAATGCATTCTGGTTACTCTCAACCGTATCCTCCCCTAGTTCCCTCCCACTCTGTCATGCACACCCCCTTCCCTAGAGGTCCCTTTCTTGAGCCGTTTTTGCTTTGTTTTGTGCCCCACTAAGTTTAATCAGAGCCATCTGCATGACCAGAAGTTTGGAAATGTCTGCCGGAGCCGGGTGGGTTCACCTGTGGGTATTCAACTGAAGACAATGATGCTCCACCCTGCCAGCACTAATCAAGAGCCAATAACTCCGGAGGGAGCGGTAGGATCCCTCGAGCCCCTCCCTGATTCACAATTGACTACCAACAGGCCTAGTCTTGTGCAAGCCCATTGGAGCCAACCCCAACTGCTGTGGGATCATTATTGTGGTGGTTTTGCCAGGCTCAGAAGACAGCATGGCACAACCTTTTCCTCTGTGCCCTGGCTCTTACATTCTTCCTGTTCTCTTCTGTGATGATCCCTGAGCCTTAGAGTGGGTAGTATAAGCATCCTCTTTAGGCCTGAGTGCTCAACCATCCCTTAGTCTTAGCACCTGAGCACCATGCCCCTCTGCATTCACGGCTCTGTATAGCAAAGAGAAGCTTCTCTGATTAAGGTTGGGAGTAGCATTTGTCTATGAGCATAAACACAAATGTTTAAAAGGCAGCTTGGGGCCATGACGATTTAGCCACATGATAGACATTTGTGTCTATCTGTGCCATTTGTTTATAGGAATGTGAAATAACATAAATTCCTTTCCTAAGGCCAGCGAAGGAAAGATGATCCAGGTGGACATGAATGTGGTGCTCAGAACTTCCTGTATTGATTTGCACACAGCCATCTGCTGGGGCACAACCTAGAGATGGACCCCCCAATATTCATCTTTTGGGATCTATGTCAGATAAGAATCATCTATCCCAATGTGTCCTTCCAAAAGGACCCGGTGGTCAGTGACTGAGCAAAGCAGCCATAGAGCCCCAGTCATTGTGAACCAGGACAATGCTGAGAATAATCAAATAGATATTATCCAAGACAATGCTGGTTTGCGATCACTCCTGAGTGTGCTTCCTTCCAGGCTGGATGTGGTGCATCACGATTTGACTTTTCCTTCTTCCCAATCCTGCCCTCCCTCTTGCCTTTCATGGGTTACCCCAGGTAAACATCTTGCGCTTCAGCTTCCCACTGTGTACCTCCCTTAGGAGCGAGCAACAGGAAGAGGTCAGAGCACGTGCTCCTAGTAAGCCCAACTATCATCAGTTCAGCATCCCAGGCTGGACCCCTGAGCCCAGTGCTAGGCAGACAAAGCGTGGATCAGGAGCTCAGAAACAGGTCCCCGGGCTCTCTAAGCAGCAGGAAGGCATCAAGGCTAAATTCAGAGAAGGCCTTTCCTGGCATCGGCTCTCTGCAAGCCCAGCTGGATGCAGCTGCAAGAAGACTTTGAAGGCTGAAACTCACACCCTGACCCAGAAGGCCTCCCAGCAGCTCAAACTCAGAGGCCAGGCCCGCTCTGCAGCACCTCTACATGGCAGCCCCTCTGAGTGATGCCAGAGCCAGCAGGTGGCTCTGAAATGCCCCATGTAATTAGAAATCTCATTTCCATTCCTGGTCTCTGGTTTGCATGGCAAAGGGAGCCATTTTTCTGGAATGAATTATCCCCTCCCTGCAGATGTCTTCAAAGGCTTATAATCCAAAACGGGCTCTTGGAGACCCAGCCTCCCAGGGCCGCCCCTGCACACAGGAAGTCACTCTTTTGCCTGCACAGATGGGCTTTGGAAATACACAAAGTGCCGATGTGGCAGAAAACTCAAGGGCAAGAGTGTGTGCCCGGATATCGGTGGAGCAGAGACTACCTTTACCCTCACCTCCACTCAGAATATCTGGGACTATCCCTCCTTCAGCACCAAGTGGCTATGTCTAAAAAGCCCTTAGCCCCAGGCAAACCATAATGTCCGTTATTCCTAGTCGGTTCTGGGGGTAACTTAGCATTAGGACCCTTATCTCTAAGTCAGATTAAGTAAAGTTCTCTGTATATATGCATGCCATATATGTAAGCTCTGTAGTCAATCGTTCATCTACCCATTTATTTTTAACAAACATATGTTGCATTCCTACTAGTCCCATGACCAAATACAGGATCTCTCACTCTAGAGTAAGGTTTTCTGGCAGGCGCTTACCGAGGTTATAAATGCTCTAAATAAAGTTAAAAGTCTTGGAATAAAGATGTAAATGTCTGAATAGATATTTCTGGCAAATCAGGTGTTTCTCAAGGTGGGTCCTCTGAGCCATGCCGCCAGCCGTCTCCGCAGCTCTGGTCCAGGGACCAGCACCACCTGCATTCTGCCAGAACTTGTTAGAAAAGCAACTTTCCTGACACCACACAGCTGCATCAGAATCTTCCACCTTGAACATGCTCCCAGGAGGAGAGAAGCGTTGTTACTTGGGACGGCTGTCGTGCCGAGAGGCCACCCAATGAGCCACCTGATATTCAAGTTGTTCTGAGCCAATGTCAGGATCCCAACCCAGAGAAACCTCTGCTTTTCAGTCCTAGGGCAGAGTGTACATGGGGCAGGGGATGGGGTCCTCAGTTTACCAACTGAGTGAGCTGCAGCCTGCTCACCTGTTGAATGCAGTCCCATGAGAGACCATCGCCAATATCTACCTAGTCAAATCTTGCCAGGTTGGACAGTTGTCCAAAAGAAAAAATAAGTAACTGCGACAAATTGCTGCCAAATCACCTCAAAAAATAGAGTGTTTTTAAATGTCAGCCATGCATTTTTCAGGTCTCTCCTGGTTGTGTCTCCAGAGACTAGCTCATCTCTCACATGGCAGCTCAGGGACTCCCAATGGAGCAAACAGACATCAGTGCTAGGTATTTCTTGTGACTCAAGCTTCCTCTGGGCTTAGATGATTAAAGACACAGCCCTGGCCAGATCAGAGGGAAGTTCCCTGAGGGCTGGCCATTTAAGAGATTGACTTAGCTACACATTGGAATCGCCTAGCCAGCTCCCTGAAAGTGATGTCACCAGACTCCACCCTAGAGGCTGACTCATTCAGTCTTATGAATAGCTTGGGCATCTGATGCTTCCAAGTTCCCTGGGCAATTCTAGAACACATCAGAGTTTGCTAACCCATGAGTTATAATATGATTGCAAAAAAAGGCTCAGATTCTTTCTCCAAATCATTTTTGTATTCATTCATTTGTGTGTTAGAGGAGGGATGGGAGCATCCTGACACATATGTAGAGGTCAGAGGACAACTTGCCCCCTGAACCATTTCTCAGCCCTTAAATTCTTCTTGAATCTGAGGTTTGGCCCTTACCCACTGGAAATTACATTCCTGTATAATTTCCTCCCCTTGGGTGTTGATAGGACCTTTTAACTGGCCTCTGGCAAACAAAATCCCCAAGAAAAGCAATCACTGGTGAAAACTGGTGGCAAAAGACTAAACTCCATCTTACGCTCATACATTCCTGGCCCACTGACTATCTGTACATGCTTGTTCCAATGACACAAGATACCATCCATATTGCTCTTCTGAGAGGTTGCCCACGTGACAATGAACTAAGTCCTACCATGGACCATGTGATAGCTAACCTTGATTATCACCTTGACCACAACTGGAATCAACTAAAACCCAAGCAGGTGGGCACAGCTGTGAGGCATTGCTCTTGGTTGGATCATTTGAGAACAACTCTAAGTCTGGGCCACACCTTCTGGAGGCAGTCTACATAAAAATGCATGGAGGAGAGAATGTTTTTTGGTTTTGCTTGCTTGCCGTCACTCTCACTGGTGAGTTCATCTACCCTGCTGCTGAGGCATGCCTTTGCTGGTGCTAGAATCTACTTCTTCGGGATTCCAGCACAGACTGAAGACATGCTGAGACAACCAGCCTCGTTAACTGAATAGCTATCGGAATCTGGGCCCTTTGGAAGACAGCCATTGTTGTACAAGAGAAACTACAGCGTGTATGCCATTCTAATACATTATATATACATATGTATTATTATAAATCATAATACATTTAATCATATATTAGTACACTATTAGTATATATTAATTCTATCAATTCTGTTCCTCTAGAGAATCCTACTAAGCTAGGCCACATGTATAAGTGTAGCAGGCAATCCTCTGCGTAGTCAGCCTTCATCTGAGTCCCCAGCCCTAGTCGTCTACATCTTGAATGTAGTCTGAGATTCTAGCTATCCTGTGCCCGACTTCCTGACCCATAAAAACCATGGTATAATAAAGTATTTAAGTTGTTAACTTTTGGGGTAATTTTTAAGGCGGCAGTAACTACCCAGTGGAAGACCTGAGAATCATTTGGCTTGTTGTCCCGATGGCTCTGTGCAATCTGAAGGTTAGGTGCTGTGATGCATGACTGGGAATGTCATGTAGAAGAATAGATGTCTGGACTTTAAAAAACAAACAAAACTTAAAAAAAACAAACAGATGTTGGGTTTTGAAGAACAAGTAGGATGTCTGTCACCAAGTATGGAAGGGACAAAAGGTTTCCAGGAAGGCAGAAGAATCTCCTCCCAGCCCAGTTCACCCTCCTTCTATCTCTACATATGACCTCAGGTTCATCTTTCAGTGTTCATCTGAGATACTAGTTTAGTTGGGAGGCCTTTTCTGTTTACCCTTGGTGACAGTTTGCATGTTAGGTTCCTGGAGAAATCCTGCTGTATCCTGAATTCTCCCTAAAAGTATTACCTGAAACACAAGCTTGCATCCAGGTAGCTTACATGGGAAGCAACAAAAATTACATGCATGTGGTGCAAAGCAAAACTAAACCAAGGTAAAATCAACTCAAAACAATGTGGAGGTGCTGTAGGTCACTGGGACCCAGTCTTGCAGGGTAGCTTCTAACCAAGCAGAGGTAGGGAATGCTCTTTGAATCTCTACCCAGTGTGCAAAGATGGGTCCTGTCCTCCACTAGAAAAAACAGTTCCTAAGTTACTAACACACTAGAAATCCCCAAGCTTCTAAATTACTGAGTGGTTCCCACAGGCCCCTCATCCAGCAATGGTGGGAAAGGCTCATGATTGAGATGAGAAGCCGTTGTGTTCACTTAACATAGCCATTCAACATAGTGACAAACAGAATAGGACTGGGAGAGCTAGATAGCCAAGGAAAGGTCTGACACTGTCACAGTGGGTCCCAACATGTCCCTTAAGTGTTTTATAATTGACGTACTGTGACTGTCTTTCTCAGGCAGCAGTGAACTCTAGAAAGGGCCTCATTCTTAATGCACCCCATAACTCTACACAGCACTGGGCGTATAATCAGGAGCCACAGACATCATTGATTAAGTTCTCTAGCGTGGTGTAAAAGAACTAGAACCTGAGGTGCTACAGAGCTAGAGGTGGATTGATTGTGGAGTCAGTACTCAGCTGTGTAAACTTTGTGAACCACAATGGAATGGTAGACTGTGCGCACAGACCCTGGAAAACTTTAAACCATCACCCAAAAGTGTTTCCACCATGTGTTTCCAATATATCAGGCTGCAGGGGAGATTAAGGACAAAAATCAGGACCTGAGAGGTTCACCCACCAACCAGTAGAAAGAGGGAATGTAGTGAGTACACTGGTACCCTCACTCGGTCTCCTATACCATCCACCTGCCCCCACATTGGCAGTGGACAGCTGGAGAGTCTTGAAAAAGTTATGTTTGATGAACAGCATCCATCCTGCTAGAGAAGCCAAAGATTTTCTCCCTCCTACATCTGCTGGGGCGGTCTCCAAATGTAATGGAGGATACAAGATATAAAGGCCAAATCTGCTGCCCTAATGGGGAAACCCAATGGTGCCATTCATGATTCAGGGATCCAGAGTCTAGGCCCCAGATGACCCACATCTTCCCCTTGTCCAGCCCTCCTGATCTGCCTCCCACACTTCTTCATGGTTTTCCTTATAAAATCCTTACATAAGAAGGACTTGAGCCAAGAGAGTAATATACTCGATGCAGTTTCCCCCAACCAACCAGAAGGAAGACTTGTCCTCAGGGAAGCACAAGCCAAACTTCCAAACACCTTAAGTGTTGTGGGCAGGGGGGGGGGACCAGTTTATCAGGCTTTCATTGATGCTGCAATGCTCCAAGTTCTACACCGGGGGCCATAGCATGTGATGTGTTAATTCACCTTCCCAACACCACGCCAAGACAGCTATATGTCTTATGTCTTGGGTTTTTTTATAGCTTCATAATCAATTACCACAAAATAGTTTGAAACAATACAATTTGTTATTTCAAGTTTGTCTGGGACAACAGTCCAGGCATAGGGCATCTAGGCTGGGGTCTTAAGGAGAGCTTGGGACCTTCTGGTTTCTTGCTAATAGATGACTGGGGTCTTGCTTTATTGTTCTTTGACAAGTGTGGGTCACATTCAGTTCCTGAGGGTTGCCTTCGGTTCAAAGAATGTGGTCTTCCTCATAAGCAAATTATGATATGATAGTTTGCTCTTCCAGGTCAACAGAAAGGTGTCACCTGCCTCCTCAAGCCATGCTGAAATGCTTACCTAACTCAGCCAGTCATACTTGGGGATTATAGGGAATTCTTGTGACTAAAAAACTAAATGATTAGAGGTCATTCTTTCATTTGAAAAAAAATTCTTTTCACTCACATAACACAATATAATCATGAAAGTGATATTTCATCATCTTTATATATTTTCCCACATTCACAGAAAGGGCATACCCAAGAGGAAGTGGGAATCCTGCTTGTTAGCTTAGAATTCTGAGAAATATTCCTTTACACTGTGTGATACATGCCATTGTGATTGTTTTCATTAAAAAAAACTGATTAAAAATAAGGTTAGGTGGGAGAACTGGACTAAGAGAATGCTGGGAAGAAGGGAGAGGAGTCTGAGTCTCCAGAAAGATGCAGAGGGAAGCAAACTGAACATGCCATGTTGAAAGAAGGTACTGCCACCTGGCAAAGGGTAAATAAGAAATATGGGTTAATTTAAAATGTAAGAGTTAGCTGGTAACAAGCCTAAGCTATTGGCCAAGCATTTAAAATTAATAAATAGCCTCTGAGTGGTTATTTGGTAATAGCTTCCAGGACACAGGAAAACCCTACAGAATTCTGTCTATCACAATATGATTCTCTAACTTTTTGGGGGGGCAAATCAAGTCTTGAGGCAGTTAATTCATTTTCTCTGGATCCTAAGAAACTAATTCATGATCCCAACTATCAATTCTCCTGTCTCAGATGGGCAGTCTACAGCTGGTCCCTGTACCAAGATTCCCTAACATCCAACGGTGTGAATCTTTTCCTTCTAAGATTCAGAACTCACAATAGAATGAACCAAAGCTGAGGCCAAATGACTCACCACTTCTAATGTCTTTAGAGGAAAGTCAGGAAACACTACTGGAGGCAGCATCCACATATGAAGAGAAAAGCAATGGTGGTTAATGTGGCATGCCCAGCCTACAGGCACCTAAATTCAATTAAAGTGCAAACACATGCACATAAGTACTCTGCCCTTCAAATAGACCAAAGAGGCTGGGTAGAGCAGCTTCTAGCCAACAATTCACAAACCCAGGTCTAGACTGTTTTCCCACAACTGAAAAGACTCCAACGTAGATAAAAGGCAGAGGCAGAAGTCTAGTCTATTTCAGGGACACCTGACATAACCTAAAGTCAGAATTTTCAACTTCCTGGTCTCTTACTAGCCAGATCTGATATATTAAAAAATATTTATAGTTAATATAGTTAGTTATATAATCTGTATATATATATATAATAAAGTTATATCAATTATATTTTGTAAATATGTTCACAAAGCAATTTTCATGCAAAAGGCCAAGTAGCAGATATTTGAGAATTTATAAATTTATAAAGTTTCTATCAACACTGCCATTGTAAGAGAAAAAAATGGCTATAAACTTAAAGGTATGTGGTATTATTTCAATAAAGTTGTACTTATAAAGGCCAACTTCTGGCCTCTGGTACAGAGCATAGATTTGAAAGTCAGGAGACCTGACTTCACTTTCTGACTCTGCCTCTTGCCATCTAGGTGACTCAGGCCAGTTCGGTTAACTCTATGAGCCTGTGAACAGCGTTAATAGCCACTGAACACATACATATTGGTCTGCTCTTCCAATCCCCAATCACATTTGGGCTACAATTAGACTGAGTTCAGGTTAATAATATAGAGGAGAAATGACGTCTGCCAATCCAGGCCTGGCTCACATGCCCTCCTATGACCATTCCATGTCTTCCCTTGCTTTTCCATGAGGCCTTCAAATTGGTATGTTAACTATCAGACTCATATCTTGACACCAGGAAGCTCTCAATACACCCCACCTATTATGATGAATTGATTATAAAATTCTTACGTACCGTAACTTAAGAATGGGCTTTTAAAAGAAAACTCCAGAAACCTCATTAAAAATAAGTCAACTAACTTTCCCAAAAGACATTAGCCCTCTGAGATTTTATTTAATGCTATAAATAACATTTTGATAAGGAATGTGCTGACAGTACATTTTACCTCAAAAAAGGCATCGCTTATTAACATCCCACAAAAGAAGAAAGGAAAGAGGAAAAATACCCTCCAGTTTTTGCCTGCTACTCATCACTTCCTCTGCTCAGCAAAAGTTCCTTAAACAGGTCCACTCCATGGAACTTTGAAATGGCCATGGCCTCTGATTCAGCCAGGGTTCTACTCCCCAGTGGTCAAAGTGGGTGGTCAACAGGCTACAGACCTGGGGTTCCCCAAAGCACAGTACTCCCTGCTATTAGAAAGGGGTTTTGGCCTGGCAATCAAATCCATAGACCTCCCTCCCAGTACCCTAGATACAAGTAAGTGCAAAACCTCACTATGGACGCCTGGACAGCAGCCGCCATAGACAAATGGCATTGACCAGCACCTGTATGTCTGAAGATCGAAGCAGTGGAGAAGCGAAAGGAAAACCGAACAAAAAAGAAAGGAAATGCCAATTCCTTAGTCCAAGGAGAGCTGGTGTGTTTGTAGGCTAAAGGTAGATCCTGAGAACAAAATTTTGAAGGCACAGACTGGTAATGCCTAATGAAGAAACAGCAAGGACCCACGGATGCTTCTGAAAACATGTCAACAAAGAAGCATCTTTGCTCCTGTAGCAGAGAAATGTGACCGCTGTCAATCACACCAGTGTATGCATATCCAAACATCACATTGCTTCGCTTTCCATGCAAATATGTAATTACTATGTAAATTAAAATAAAAACATAACTTTTTTTGGTGTTTCGAGACAGGGTTTTTCTGTAGTTTTGGAGCCTGTCCTGGAACTCGCTCTGTAGACCAGGCTGGCCTTGAACCTGCCTGTCTCTGCCACTTGAGTGCTGAGATTAAAGGTATGTACCACCATGGCCCAGCATATAACTTTTTTTTAATACACAAGAAGAGAACCAACAAGACAGATTACCAACAAGACAACCCATGAACCAAGATCTGTACAGAGTGGGACTGAGTAAAGAATGACCTTGTTCCACGCTGCTGTCTTTAAGGACACGCCAGGGTTGGGTTGGGAAGATGGCTCAGTGGATAAGAGCACTTACTGTACAAGCATAAAGACCTGAGTTCAAATCCCCAGGCCCTGTAAATAAAAACCAGGAATGACTTCATGCAATGACAGGTGGATCCCAGCTTGTTGGCTAGCTTCTAGTTCAGTAAGAGACCCTGCCTCAAGATAATGAAGCAGAGAGTCATAGAGAGAGACACCCAGCATCCTGCTCTGCCTTTCAGGTGCACATGCATGGGCATGCACACCTACACAGCATACACACACACACACAGTAGCAGTAGTAGTAGTAGTAGTAGTAGTAGTAGTAGTAGTAGTAGTAGTGTGAGGCCTCTCACACCACTGAATGTTGTAATGAGTCTTTTTCTGTCCCGCCAGCCAGCTCCCTAATAATGAGAATTCTTATGCTTGTTCCTAACTAGCTCTTACAACTTAAATTAACCCATTTATACCAATTCTATCATGTGACATTGCTTCTTTTCCATATCACACCTCCTATTTCCTCTCTGTGTTGCCTGGCTTCTCTTTTCTCTCCCTGGAAGTCCTGCCTATACCTCCTACCTAGCTATTGGCTGTTCAGCCTTTTCTTACACCAACCACAGCAATCCATCTTCTCACAGTATACAAATATGCCACAACAGAATGTTCTACCTGTAAACCAGACGTTCACTCAGACTTCCTATGATTATTGTTAGAATCATTATTCCTACACCCTCCAACTGTCCATGAAAACAACAAGATTCAGAAAGCCCAAGTACATGCTTCAGAACATGATCACAAGTCATCTCCATCTAAAATGGGCCCCCTCAGTTACAGGCTCAAGCCCCATTAGCAACACAGAACAAGCAACACCACCTGCTAGGCCATGTCTTAAGCATAAACCACCTCATTTTAGCTTTGACAGATCTATAAGATTGAGGCTATTATCACTGGCCTTTTGTAAGTGGTAAAAAAAAAATAGAACTAAGAAATGTCAGGTAGCTTTCCCCAAAGTTAGGAGGCTAGACAACAGGTTATCTCCTTCCAGGTTGCACACTCTCAAAGTCCAGACTCTAGAGTCCCCCATCATCACCTAGGCTGCTGTCCCTGATCAAATATTCTTTACCTAAAATCTTTCCTCTTTTCTCTGCTCTTTGGACACGATGTGACAAGAAGACCAGGCCTTCGGAGTTTAGTGAACTGATTCTGGTTGAGTGTGACCTTCCCGTGTGCTGATTGACTTTAGTGCATGTAAATGACGTGCTGTAAATCAGGAGGCGGGCAAGCCTACCATGAATCATCCAGTCGCTCCAACCTCATGATGACAGACATGCATAAATTCCAGGGGGCTGTGGCAGGTGCTGTCCTTTGGATTTCCAATTAAAGGAGCCCTAACTTTGCTCACCTCTTAATGGGGAAGCTGAGCTTTAATATGCTAATAAGCAGGGCAGGGAGTAACAGTGGGAGCCTTTTGGTGTTGGTGTGACCTGTGGCCTTCTCTGCTCTTCAGCCCTATTTAGAGCCTGCAAGCTGGGCAGATGGGGCTGTAAAGCAATGAGAAGTGTTTCAGTGAAGAACACCCCCCCCCCCGCCATGAGGAAACCATGTCCTCAGCATCTGAAAAGATGGAAACAGGAGGATGCTGAGAGGACTGGTCCCCAGTATACAACTCAAAATGACTTCGGAATGGCTTTGTAGCACTAAGGGGCCACTACTACACACCCAACAACACATGTTTTCCTAAGGGCTTTAGTTGACCATCAAGGTACATTATTGTTGAGGAATAACATCTTTTCTTGGACTAAGGATGGCCTTGAGTACCACTTTTGCCTCTAATGTGCTCCTACTATACATCCTTGGACAAATGTATATCAGTTTGCTCACAAGGAAACCAGCAATGTGGGTATTTCTAGGAGAGGATATTTTGTATAGTAGCAGTAAATATTTTGGCTCTAACTGTAGTTATTGCTACCGTTCTTTTTTCTCACCATAACAAAATGGAGTCACTCCTCTTCCCTGGAGGAAAAATTGACTAAACTCCCTAGGTTCCATAACTTGTGATGAGATAACAAAATATAAAAGATTGTTGGAAAAATTATAAAACATAACAAAGGGAGGCAATTTTCTAGAATAACAACCTGATCAATACAAAGGGGGGAAGGTATTGTATGCCTTCAAGGGGCATCATTGATGCTGGGCCTAATGAGTCTGTTTTCCTTCCTAATAGGACACCCTAAAAGACCTAAAATCCACATCCTAGCCCTTTATTCATTGAGATAAGCCAAATGAAACTCAATGTCTGAACATAAGGGAAGAAATAAAGGATCATAAAAGAGGAGGGGGCAAGAAAATGGACCTTCTGCTTGTCATCCAGAGAAGATACAGTCAGCTGGAAAAAATGACAGTAAGGAGCTGTCATTGTCAATACAGTAGCTTGACAATAAAAATTTCTTTCAGTTATGGATCACAACTTCCCATGTTCTATCCAACATTACCAAAAATCATTTATAATAAAATCAGTTTCACCAAAGAAGCCATAAAATCCCTCAAACATCTCTCTTAGTTTGGTTTCTGCTGCTGCGATAAAACACTGGCCAAACTAGCTTGGAGAAGAAACCTTACAAGTTAGATTATATCACTGAGAGAAGTCAGGGCAAAAACTCAAGGCAGGAGCCTGGAAGCAGGAGCTGAGACAGAGACCATGGAGAAATGCTACTTACTGGCTTGCTCTCCATTTTCTATTTTCTAACATAATCTAGGTCTATCTGCTCCAAGGTGGCATTGCCCACAGTGATCTGGGACCTCCGACAACAATCAGAATCAAGAATATGTAGCACAGTCATACCCACAGGCCAGGCTGAGAGAGATGGTTCCTCAGCTGAAGGTTCCTCTTCCAAAGTGACTCGAGATTGGGTCAAGTTGGCAAAAATTAATCATCGCAGCATCCTACCTCCCTTTCAGGCTTTACTGTATTAATCTCACCCAATCGTTTGATCTAAAGGAAACTAGGTCTTTCTGGCATTGCCTCTATCTTTGCTGAGTATAAGAGGCCTCAGGATGCAAATGAGGAGACTCTGAACCATGGGGGAGGGCTATAGAAGCCTTTCAGGAGACAGAAAGGTCTGAGCCAAGTCATAGAGAACAAATCAGTGTTGATCAAGCAAAACAAGAGAACAGCACGTGGACCAAGTTCTGCGACCTTCTGTTCTTCTGACCTATTTAGAATGAAAAAGACCAGGCAGGTAGGTCTGTGAAGCAATGAGGAGTGTTTCTGTGACAAACCACAGCCATGAGGAACCATGCCCTCGGCATCTGCAAAGATGGAGATAGGAGAACACTGAGAGAACCAGTCTCCTGGTATACAACTCAGAATGACTTCAGAATGGCTGACCATCTTGGCAGCACCAAGAACCCTCTACCACACACGAAGCAAGGCATTTCTGAGCAACATTTTCCCCCCACAGCTTTGGCTAACCCACTGGCCGAAGACTGTATGCTTATGAGCTCAGCCCCAATAATCTAGTCAAATGGAGTCAAAAGGCAAGAGGCAGAGTGGATCACTACGAGGCTACATGCCTAAGATGAATGTGCACTAGAACTCATAACAGTTTTCCCCAAAAGTTCTTATTTGAGGAGCAGATACATTATCCAGAAAACAATGGGTAGCTGTTGAAGGGGCTCAAGAAACAGAATGTACAACTTATAAAAACCATCTGCCTACTCAGCCAGAATGGCTGGTGGGAAACAAACAATTGAAGTTGGTAAGAGAAAGAATGTATCAACCCATCACCTAGGCAAATGAGGAGGCAGTCCAGATCCCGGTGACAGATATGAAAGAGAAATAAGGCCAGTGTTTGACGAGAGACTCTGCCTGTTCAGTGACTGGATGCTTCCCGGTATCCAGACGTGACTTGGAGACTAGATGGCAGGGCAGAGTGTATTACTCTCCGAGGTAGGGAGCTGGAAGGAATATGACTGGGTTGAAAGGATGGATGCATTGTTCTATTTATTTATTTTGAGACAGACTCTCACTCTGTAGCCTTGGCTGGCGTGGAACTTGCTTTGTAGACCAGGCTAGCCTCAAACTCACACATATCTATAAATGGGCATTTCTCTCCCTCCCACTTGTTCCCATCTACACTGCAGCTGCTTCCGAAATTCCCACACAGAGGCTTATATCAATTATAAATGCTTAGCCAATAGCTCACTTAGGCTTGTTACTAGCTACCTCTTACATTTAAGTTAACCCATTTCTATTAATCTATGTATTGCCATGAGCTCCTGGCTTTACCTGTTGTCTAGAATGTCTTGCTTCCTGAGCAGCTGGCTGGCATCTTCCTTGACTCCACCCTCCTTCTTCCCATCATTCTCAGTTTGATTTTCCTGACCTCCTGCCCAGTTACTGGCCTGTCAGCTTTTTATTAACCAATGGAGAGTAACACATATCCATAGTGTAGAAAAGGATTGTTCTACAGCACAGATCTTCCTGTCTCTGATTCCTGAGTGCTGGGATTAAAGGTGTGTACTACACACCCAGCTCCCAAGGTGCATACATTTAGGATATGCCATTTGGAAGTGATGGAAGGATATCCAGTTTATATGTTTAGAAATTTTCTCCAAGGCCGTATTAAGCATAGAGGGTTTTGGAAATACCTAGGCAGTTTGAAAACATGAATGTGGCTAAAAGCAGATAGAAAATGATAGAAGGATGTAATACCATGATGTAGGAGCCAGAAAGATATGATTCATTATATGAACATCATTAATGTTAACAAAAGTATGAAGCTCAAAAGGTGGGAGTTAGTTCTGACCTGTGCATCTGGCCAAGAAACCCTGATTCTGTGGGTTTCCTTGGAGGACCAGCTATCAAGGAGGAGACTCTGTATGCTGAGAAAATCCTCTTCAGATCTGAAAGATCTGGAAAGTACAAGGTAAAAGATAGCAGGGCAAACATTCTAGGAGAAAAATAATATTCACAAATGGGAGTTCCATAAAGGCAATGCTTTGAGCCTCTTACAGTTTCAGAGGTTTGGTCCATTATCATCAATGCAGGAAACAGACAGGCATGGTGCTGGAGCAGTAGTTAAGACCTTCATACCCTGATTCGCAGGCAGCAGGCAGAAATGAATACTGGGCCTGGGATAGGCTTTTAAAACTTCAAAGTCCACCCCCGGCAACATATTTCCTCCAACAAGGACATGCTTCCTAAGCTTTCCCAAACAGTTCCACTACCTGGGAACCAAATGTTCAAATATATAAGCCCATGGGTGCTATTCTCACCCTAAACACCACCACATCACAAGAAGCATGTTGGGAACACTTCTCAGTGTAGGAGACCTCTGTTTCCCAAATAGATTTTTAGTTGAAGTATATGTGTGAGAGTGTGTGTGTGTGTGTGTGTGTGTGTGTGTGTGTGTGTGTGCAATCTCCTCTCTGGTGTAATATTTCCAAAAGCATGTTCTTTGAACTACTTACCCTAAAGAAGAGTAAAAGGGATTGCACACATGAACATTATGGTAGAATAATCTAAAGATCACTAGAATAAAGATGTTTCTATGAGGCATGACTTTCCACAGCCTTTAATATGTCGATTTGCATTGAAAATCTCCAGGAAGGGATGGAGGTGGAGCATGCATGGTCCCCAAGCTTATTTAACCATGCAACCCAATTTTCTCTCGTGCAGTGTGGCGTGGAACTACAGTGCCACCAACTGCAGTTAGAAAGATGTTACTAGAGAGAGTTGACAAATAATACGACCTGTAGCTGGGGCACTGCAACAAAACTCCTGAGTTCAAATCCAGTCACTACACTCATGAATGGGTGGAGTCATCAGCCCTTCTTCTGAGGCCCCTAGTTTTCCCCTTTTGGAATAGAACATTCAAAATGTCCACCTCAGAGTGTCATCACAGCACATGAGAGAACTGTAGGAAGTGCTGGGTGTACTGACCAGGGTCAGAGAGGGCAGCATGGAGAGAGCCGCCATAGCCCCTCCCTCCAGCTGCCAGTGCCTCAGGTTGATCAAGCCTGGCCGAAGCCCTTGGATCTCCCAGCCTGACTTTCAACAGGATAAGCAAAGGATCAATGAATGTGCACTGCCCAGGAATCCTGGGGCTACCTGAGCAATCACCAGACAGAACAAAACCCATGAGGGATGATTAATCTCATTTGTCAAGTTGATGAGGTCTGGAGTCTCCTAGGAAATGGACTTCTAGGAAAGCTAGTGTGTGTGTGTGTGTGGGGGGGGTGTTTTAATTGGGCTGAGGCAGGAAGTCCCACCTTAACTGTGGGCATCACCATTCCTCTGGACTGGAATCCTTAACTGAATACAAAGAAAGCAAGTTGAGTACCAGCACTCACTGTCCCCCACTTCCTAGATGCAATGGGATCAGGGACAGCAAGACCCTGCTACCTTGACATCCCCAAATATGATGGACAGTACCCTGGAACTGCAAGCCAAAGTGGGCCCTTTCCCCACTGAGTTCCTTTAAACACAGCAGCAACCAGAATGGTAGCTACGACACTGTTTCTGCACCCAGCTGATGCCCAGTGGACACCTAGCCCTGCTGCTTTCCTGAGCCTGGGGCTCCCTGCACTTCCTTTGCTGTCATTGCTACAGGTGCTGTTGGTTTATTTTAAGATACAATCTGACAATGTGGTCCAGGCTGGCCTCAAACTCACTAAGTAGCCCAGGCTGGCCTCCAACTTCCAAGGAATCTTCTATCCTGGCCTCCTCCCTGTGAGGATTATGAGCTAATACCCTGTACCCAGTTCTGCCTGCTCTGAATAGTCCAGCTGGACAGAAGGTTGGGCAGGGGTCTGTCTATCCCAAAGAAAACCTCCAGGGTATCTCAGGTCTCCTCTCCCTGCCGGGCTGTCAGGAGATGATGCTGAACCAACCTCAAAACAGAAACAGAAAGGCTATGTTGATCCCAAAGTTCCTCCAGCATGCGCTGCCCTTGGGCTATTTTTATAGCTCATTTCCTCACATTATGGCAATTTACATACTCCAGTAGAGGACACGAATGTCAAGAACACACACCAGGAACAATAAGACGCAGCCAGGCTCTTCACTGAAGCCCCAGCACGGAGGAGGTTTCGGAAATCAGTGGCTAAAACAAGTGGTCCCCTCATCCCCAGTGAGAGAATTCTCGGTAACACTTGACAATAAGTGGACGTGATGAGGGCCACACCGCACAGTAATTCCTGTTGGATTGCACATTGAAAGCTGCATTCAGCGCGCCGAAGCCATCAGAGTGGGCTTTGTTGAGATGAATAAGGAGGGATTGCGGAGTGAATTGCTGCTTCATTGCCAAGTGCTTCCGATTCTCTGCTCCTGCCATCTGTGTCCTCCGGAAGACACGCCAAAGCAAAGGTCCACACGGGGGCTGGCTCCAGGCTGCTGAGAAGGACAGCTCTCCAAGCACCGGAGTCTCAGGGAAGAGGGTAACAACTTACTCAGGGTCGAGGCAGGACAAGAAAACCCATTGTCCCTCCAGTTAGAGAAACTTAAACACGCAATCAGACAGGACTCCCACCCTGACACTCACTCAGGCGCTCACCCCTCACTCTCAGAGAGCCAAACAGCTGCACTCACACATGCTCATGCACATAGGCACAGCCACACACACAAGCACTCATTAATTCACTCGGCAAATAGTAAGTGACGGCTTCGTACCAATAACTGTACTAACCAAGTCCATGAATGTGTGCTCTTGAGTTTAAATTTCGCATGCATGCACACACACATATACAAACACACATGTGCACATGCGCACACACACACACATACACACACTGGGCATAAATACACAAAGTATACATAAAGGCATATATATATATATATATACAAGGACACACATTTACACAGAAGCACATAGGCAAGTCACCATAAACATGCCTAACCAATTGAGATATCAGAACTGTCACTCCCACCCAATCACTCTCAGGTACACACGTTACACACATTCACAAACCAAATGCGGTACCAAGGGTCAGTTCCATTGCTCAGTTCTGCCAGTGTGAATCTATACTTCTTTGGAGGCTCTCAACCCAGGACTATTGTTTTTTGCCAAAAGTGCAATCTCTCTTTGGCTCCCTATTTGAGGGTTCTACGTTTGGTACTTCCAGGGGCTCATATCTGCAGTCTGGGCTGAGACCGTACAGTGATCGACAACCTGGCAACAGGAGCCGTGCTGAAAGGGCAGCTTCCTACAGTGTCATGCAGTGGAAGAGGTAAGGAACTCATTAATATAATCTCAGGTTCTCTCCCAAGTTCAACCGAACAGCAGCAGCAAAAGCAAAAATAATACCAACTACCACTGGATAAATATTCACTGTATGCAAAGCCATATGCTGAGCGCATACCATGGAATACTTTTGTCTTATTCTCTCGGCAATCCATGAGACTAGTATTGCTATGCCCCACTTGGCGCGAGATCAGAACTAAGCATTGCAAGGTTAGGACCAGCTAACTGGTAATAGAGTCAGTATTTAAACCCAGGCTCAGATGCTCCCAGCACCAGTCAGCGGCTACTAAATCTCTCCATCCATATTGCTACAGGCATTCACTCTGATGTTTGCTTGGACCGACAAGGCTGTTCTAGTTAAGATCTCTCACAGGGCAGCATGAGGATGAGGCAACGCTAAGCATCAATTTTATTGGGAAGGGGTCGCCAAAATTTCAGTAATTGACATAAATATTTTAATGATAATACTTTCTAAAAATCAAAACTGAGGCAATTGGCCATGAGCAGCATCAAAACCTGAGGCCCATCAAGATGACTTAGCGTACAAAAATGCTTGCTGTGCAAGTCTGACGACCAGAGTTCAATCCCCAGGACCCTCAGTAGAAGAGAACCAACTCCCAACAGTTGTCCTCTGACCGACCTCCACATGTATTTACACACACACACACACACACACACACATCATATCTATACATGTATAAGAAAGAAACGCACATACAATAATAATATTTTTTGAAATTTTAAAGCCTTCAAAGGTCAGCATTTCTGAGGTTGGCTTTTGACTAAGACTCCGGTGTAGCTGGGCTCAGCACTAAACGGAACCATCTGGTCCTCCTCCTCTCACACCCATCACCTGTGAAGTTCAAAACACCCGAAAGCTCACTCAATCATGTCAGGTGCCTGGGAGGCAAGGTCTCACTGGAAAGGCTGGTGTTGCAAGGGCGTCTTTCTCCAGCTCTGCATGGTCTCCCAGTCTCTCTGAGATGTACCGTCAGAGTATCCAGGCTTACTCCACAGAAGCTCAGGGCTCCACGTATGTCCTCTGAGGAAGGCGGAAGCCACAACTGTTTTACAATCCAGCCGCAGAAGTCACACCGCTTCCCTGCCATAGGATGGCACCTGTTGGCCACAAACCACCAAGGCTAGCCCACACTCACTGGAGCGGTAAAGACTCCACCTCCTGATCTGAGGCATGTTCGACCACAGTGCACTCCCAAATCATTGCCCTGGGAACTCTCTCTCCATCCAGCAGGCCCCAGTCAAGCTGCAGATCCCCAAATATAACAGGGTGTGGTTGCCTCCATAGGCGTTTGCCCCACATCTGAATACCTGGCCTGAGTACAGCATGTGGCCTTGGTCTCTTGTGGCTGTGTACACTCCCAGGAGCTCCTGCTTCCGGTCTCACCTCTAGGTCAATTGGGAGGGGCTAACAATGTTTCCTTGGCCTCCTTCATTAGCCTTTGGTTTTATGTGAGCTAAGTGAGGTTCGGGAAATGTGATTTTTATGGTGGACATGGAGGAAAGGAAAACTTGCTTTCTTTCAGGAGCTGAGCAGAAGGTCTTTGAAACTGCACGATTGTCACTGAAACCACCTCTACACTCCCAGCACTGACATAGCTCTCTCCTTTCTCGGGCATCTTAGGTTTTCATCTGTAAAATGAGAATGTTGGTACCAGGCTTTGCTTTTCATGTGTGTGAGTGTTTATCTGAATGTGTGTCTGTGCAGATTGGGTACCACATGTATGCCTGGTGTCTGAGAAGGCCAGAAGAGGGTGTCGGATTCTCTGAAACTGTAGCCACAAATAACAGCGAGCCACCATGTGGATGCCGGGGTTTGAACCCAGGTAGGTGAACCGTCTCTCCAGTTTCTATTTTTATTCTAAATAGAAAATGACCAAGCCTGAAATGAGTGTAACTAGTAGGGGCGTATGCACCAGGTACTCAATAGTGATTATTTCTCCCCTCTATCACCTTTCCCTCGCCTCCTCCCTATTCAACACGTGTGTGGTCAGTGGCAGAAGGCAAGAGCATTCCAGAGATAGAAATACATGATTGACTGTGTTGATAACGTTTCCTAAGCAGAAAGACAAGCCACCTGACTGTTTAAGAGAATTTATTCTCTCAGACTATTTAAAGCTAAGAGAATTTATAAATTGCCTATATTAGTTTCTGAAAAGACTGAGACATGAATGAGGCGACTTAGAGACGGACGAGAGTAGTGAAGGCCATCATCCTTCAGGACAAAGGAGGAGGTGGGACTCCTGGCAGCCACAGCCATAGTCATTGGATATAGCGTTCCACAAGAACAAGAGCCACCAACCTTAGCTGCTTCCAGACAAGAAGAGAAATGCCCTGGCCTCTTGGCCTCTCGCTGTCTCCCTCCGCTTTCCCACCAGTACCACTTACTGCCCAGCCAGAAGTGACTTGATCCTGGAGTCTGGAAAGGGCAACAGCATGTGTCAGTTCCCCTGTGACACAGAGCACAACAGAGAAAGACAAGGAACGAAGCAAAGACACACAGGGCAGGCACAGCACAGTGGCCATCACTTCCGGGCTACAAAGGACTGGAACCAATAGTAGAGTAATATACAAATAAATTTTTAATATAATGTTTTCATTATCCACTGGAGCATGAGACCATGCCCTTAAAGAAAAACAAAAGCTTCCTCCCCAGCAGCCATCAGCTTGTCAATAACTCCTCTTTTGGAGTGGGGTGATTGTAAGCCACTCCCACCTCCAATAGCATGGCAATTCTAACTAAGTCACCAATTAAAAACCAGTTCTCAATCCTCACAATTACCAATAGGGCAAGTACTGTCACTTTCCCCACAGCAAATGGAGAAACAGAATCAGAAATACTAAGTTCCTTATTCAAGGACTGAAGCCAACACCAATGCCAGAAAAACTCTCCCCAAAGGCCAAGCTCAGAACCAGATCACACGCTGCACAGTGAGACAAACTGACTCGACGTGCAGATCTCTCATCTCCAGCTCTGCATGTTCCTCCATCCTTGGTTTCCTTGTCTACAGCACAGGTGCACTAACTACTTCCCCTCCAGAGTTTCACGAGGGCTAATGAGCTAAACTCCTTGCAGTAACCCACACATGTGGTTTTCTCTTATTGGTTCTATTGTTCCTAGATTTATCTGTGAAAATTTCAGGTCCTACCCCAGCAAGAGAGAGTGCACAGGAACTCAAGGATTCTGAGAAGCAGGACTGAAAAGTCAAAGGCAGATGCAAAGATACTTTGCCCTGAGTTGATGTTTCTGGTATCTGCGGCAGACACTGTCTGGATCCTTCATATCTGCCTTGCTCCCACAAGATACCGAAGCTGTATTGGGCGGTTTCCATCCATTAGGGAGTTTTCAGTCTCAAGCACTTGTCTCTGCTGGAGGCTGCACACTGCCTAGGAGATACCACCAGCCCACATGCACAGTGGTCTAGAGATGCCCAGGAAGCTGAAGAATTAGAACAGGAACAAGTCGGCCAATGAGAGGCATCGCCTAGTGGTAAAAAACCCCAGCTCCTTTGCCCACTGATCGACAATTCTGAGGCTATGTCCAACACAGGCAGGGGGCTTCAGCAGAGCTGAGCCGTGGTTGTGCAAAGGTATTTGCTTCAGCACAAAACACACTCACTGGTGACTCTCCCCTTTCTCCTGTCTCCTCACTCACTGCACTTCCTGAGATGAACTCCCCCACCCACAGGAAAAGAAAAGAAAAAAACTGCACCCAGTTCTTTGTCGCAGTGCCACTTTTTGGGGGGGGAATCTAAATAAAAATATTTCCCTCTATGTTTTTACCATTTACCAGCTCAATTTCTGACTCTGCTTCTCTCTCCATGGGATAAACAGAAGTGGGAAGCCACTACCCAGGCAGCAATGCACCCAAGCCTTTGAAGGAAATGGACAACAGTCAGAGGCAGACTGAACAAATACCCAGGCCCAAAGGGATCAGCCCTACAAGCTGAAGGTCTTCTCTTCACCCAAGGGATGCCCCAAAGGACACAAAATAGTGGGGCTACTTCTGTGTTGGGGTAGACACTCCTGGTAACAATTTCCACCCCCCAAAAGAAGACAATTGTTTGTGCACACAAAAAGCTCAGTGGGATCCCCTGCAGAGTCAGACTTCAGTCCCTGCAAATTATTTTCTTGCTAATCAATATGTTTAATAAATAATATTCCAGTTGATTTCATTACCGGCAATACACAAATCAATAGAAGGTTATTGCACGGTAACTTCCCATTGATATTGTAATCCTCCTGATTTAATAGATGTTGCTTTTCCTAGGATTGCTGTTTGCATTAGGAATTGGGGAAAATAAAAACAAAAACACAAAAGCTCTATCACAGAACAGAGGTTTAGTTTAATAAGAAGCAGCACAGGACCAAATGGTGCTCCCCCATTTCTACCTGCCTTAACCTGCACTGTGGTACCCCATTACCTGGGTCTTTGTTAATTTCCTTGATTGGACCCCAGAAAAGAATAAAGTTAAAGTCTGGACCGGGTGGCTTTGCAGACACCCTACCCTTTAGCAGGTTCACTGATCTTTTCTTTTCTTGGCAAATCCTAGCCAGGAACTTCTTCATAAATGAAAATTCTAAATAGGAAAATGAATGGAGTCAAATGAAAAACCTCAACTCTGAATAGTCTGTCAAATCCTGGCTTGTCAAAGCCAGGATGGCCCTTGTAGTTGCCAAGTGTAAAGAGCCCCGATTCCTGGACCCTGAGTGATGGTATCAGAATCAGTAGGGACAGTTGTCAAAAATGCAGATTCCAGGAGGCCTGATGTTAAAGGACACATGTGGGGCCTGGAAAATGCACTTTTTAATTTTTTATTAAAGGAAAACATGCTATAAAAACTAAGTTCCTTAAGCTAAATGAAAAAACAGGATGGCGTCCGACTTAACAGGGCAAGCACAGGCTGCCCCATGATTGTCCTTGCCACAGGCATCAACCACAACCTTGAAGATTCCCAGATCCTGAATCCACACTACTGGCTGCAAAGTCTTAGCTTTTTTTTTTTTTTAACTTCTAGGGATTCCGTGAGGCCTTGACACCCTTCAAAGAATCCAGGTAGGTTCTACATTTAGAATTACAGCTTTATCTTGGAGATTACAAATCATGACCAGTCAAACAAAGAGATGAGTCAAGGAAATCTGGAGAGAGCTCAGGAAGGTTCCTTCCCCACACATGACGTGGGTCACCAACCAGGGAAGATCACCCAGCCCCAGCATCTAGACTCTGCTGAGGTATTTGGACTGATTAAACCGTTGGCATGTAGGACTAGAGAGAAGGTCCTATGGTTAAGAGCGCTTGCCACCAATCATCATTAGAGTCTGTGTCCCACTGCCCACTCACCAGTCTGAACATCCCACAAACCCCTCTAACTCTAGCTTCAAGGGATCCAACACCCCCTTCTAGCCTTCTTGTGTACACAGGCATACACATCTGCCCACATACATGTACACACACATGCGTAAACTAAGTAAAAATAAATCTTTAAAAGAATCATGGACGTGTGACTGATCTCAACTCCAGCCCCTCCCGCATGGCCAGAAGTCACGCTGCTATCTTTCACCTCCAATTATGATGACTTCTCGGATCATATTCCTATTTCTTCAGAGCCAGAAGCATTTTGGGATTTTTCTTAGCCTTAATATCTTAGCTCATAATATCTCTACCCCCACATGTATATGAAGACGTATATATCTTCAGATAGTGGATTTTAGTACCTTGTTCCCCTTGGTCAGACTGACGCAGCCATTCCCTAGTTTCTATGCAGAATGCCAGCCTCTTTGTCTCAAGGTGACATCAATTCTACGGTGCCATTTATATAGCAGAATTCCCTGTGGGATCAGACAGACGCTAGTATCCACCTGAAGACCACTGCTTTCTTGGTTCCTGTCTACCCTATTTTGCTTTCCTTACTCTTTTTCCCCATGACTATTTCCTTCTTTATTTTCCCTAGAATCTGTTATTCAGGCACTGCTGGCCCTTATGGCTGGGATTAGAAACTGTTTATTTTTTTCATCTCACTTCAGCTGCTGAGTGGATTTCTCTCCTGCCAATCAGAGCTCTGGGCACTTCTCCAACTAGTTTGCAATACATAAGTATGCTAGCTTTCCAAAACTGCAACAAAGTACCTGAGATGCTTAACTTACAAAGCAAAAAAGGTTTGCTTTTCAGCACAAGGTTTTGAAGGTTCCAGTACATGGTTAAATGGCCTGGTTGCTTTGCAGCCTGTGATGGGAAAACACACCCCAGAAGAGGCCTGGAGCAAAGCCGAGCCGCCCACTTCCTGATGAGGAAGAGCAAGGGCTCAGAATCCCACAGTCACTATCAAGGGTGTGGCCCCCAATCACCTAAACACACTCCCACAAGACTCCACATTTCAAAGATTCAACTTCCTCTTAATAGTTCCACCCTAGGGATAAGTCTTGAGCACACAGACCTTCAGGAGACTTTCAAGATCCAAAATATAGCAGTGTCTGTCCACATCATTCAAAGCCAACATTGACACAGCCATTTGCCTATTTCTCATTAAACATGTCAATACTTGCAATTTTGTTATGTACCGTACATTGATAAAGACTTTTAACATTCAAATAATAAAATGAATATGTAAGCCGGGCAGTGGTGGTGCATGCCTTTAATCCCAGCACTAGGGAGGCAGAGGCAGGCAGATCTTTGTGAGTTAGAGACCAGTCTGGTCTACAAGAGCTAGTTCCAGTGCAGGCTCCAAAGCCACAGAGAAACCCTGTCTCGAAAAACCAAAAATAATAATAATAATAATAATAATAATAATAATAATAATAATAATAATAAAATGAATATGTAAATAAAACCTCATTTCACAGCTTCTCGAGGTAAAATTCAAATTCCCTGAGAGAATCTATCCACTCACATTGACTCCCTATATCCACCCCTATTTCTACCCCATACCATTTCCTTCCCAAAAGACGGGTAGCATCTAGCATCACAGCCAGGGAGTGGGTCTGTGCTCTGCCTCCTAAGCACAGTGTCAGCATCCGACAAGGTGTAAATGGTGTCTCCTGCTTCTCTTGGAGATTCCCACTGGTACCTTCTGCTGAAGTGTGCAGCCCCAACCTCTGGTCTTGAGTTCCCCCACAACACAACATCTCTTCCCTGGCTGTATACTCTCTATGTGCACACAGGCACTCATGTGTGGAACATGTAGGACCTCACGGATGTCTGAGAAACATGACTGGGTATCTTAGGCTCACGTGCTTCGCTTTCTTTCTCACTCTTCCCTCATCCATTTGCAGTGATAGATACATCCAAGGCCTTGCTGGATCCAGAGTTCCCAAAATATGTCCAGGGACCTCCCATGGAACACTAAAACCAGTGAAGAATAAAGTCCCCCGTTTCTCGATCTCCCCAGGAAATACCAGGCTGTGTCTAACACTGCCTCTCCAATGGCTACTATGGGACTTCCATATTAGTGGCTTCTCTTATCACTGCGACCAAATACTAGTGGAAACAACTCAAGGCAGGATGAAGTCATTCTCGCTCACACTTTAAGGGTAGAGTCCATCATGGCAGGGAAGGCATGGGAGCATGGAGTCGCTTGCTTAGGTCTCCACAAACTGGTAAACACAGAGCAGGCGGGAAGCAAGAGGGTCTGTAAACCTCAACCCCTCCCACCACAAAGACTCGCCTCCTCCTGATAGGTCCCACTCCCAGAGGGTCTACAATCTCCCAAACACCATTATCAGTTTGTGTGGGACCAGGTGTTCAAACCCATGCACCTGAGAGACACATTTTACATCCAAACCACAACTTTGGGGTTTTTTTTTTTATTTTGTTTTGTTTTGTTTACATTTTCAGGGTTAGCGCTTAGCTTTCTTTCTGGCAGAAAGTTCCAGGGGAGACTGACGAAGGAATAGTAGAGAGATGTCGCCCAAATAAAAATAAATACATTATGAAACACTTTAAGCAAATCATACTTATTAGCAGTCATTACCAGGATGGGTGTACTAATTAACACCATTTATTGATGACTTAAATGCTTGCTATACTCAGGTATCCTTGCCTGTCCTCTGTCAAGTTGGAGATTTCTATCCCCATTTTGCAGATGAAGAGAATAAGGGTCTACTGTAGCTTGGTTTCTGTTGCTGTGACAGATAACCACGATCAAAATCAACTTGGGGAAACAGTCAATTTCCTCTCACACTCCACCATTGAGGGAAGCCAAGGCAAGAACTCAAGGCAGGAGCTTTCGTCAAAAGCAATGGAGGAATGATGCCCACTGACTGCTCCTCCAGGCTTACTCAGCAGCCTTCTTACACCTCCTAATGCCTAGGGGCATTGTCAGCAGTGGACTGGGCCCTCCTATATTAATGAGAAATTAAGGCAGTGACTCACAGACATCCCCACAGATCTAAATGTTGAAGAACAGAATCAATACAATTTCCCACAGACATGTCGACCAGCCAGCCTAACCTAGACAGTCTCTCTTTGACGTCCCCTTCCCGGGTGAGTCTAGGCTGCATCAAGTTGACAACTCAAACCAACCATTAAATATTCCAAGAAATCTTTATGCCCCTAATTCTAGTCCAAAGTTGAGTGAATTAAGTGTGGAAATCAGAATGAGAGAGATCCAGGGCAACAGTTTCTCCAAGACACCTACAGGAGAAAATTGTAGGTCTCCATGGAACACCCCATGGCTTATTGAGAAAACACCAATTAAGCATGTAAATTGGGGCTTTTGATTGTCAAGAGGGGACTACTGAAACTTGCTCTGAGTGGCATCTGGACATCCTGGGAGCACACGGTCACTCCGAGGTCTAGAGGCAGAGAGCCCTAAGAGAGGAGAACAGACTGCCCTGTATCACACATTTATGCATCTGCAGAGTGGCCTACTGTGGGGCTGTCCCCCCAGTTATTAGCATTATTATTGGTCTTTAAATATGTCATAGTCAAAGATTTGCTTCATTCTTCAGTGTGATTGCCATTGATTTTTGAAACCCACATCTTCTTCCCCAGGGAAGCATGTCTTCAGCAAAATAATAGACGGAAATGGGAAAGAAGCGTTGAATTTATAGGCATGCCTTTTACAGGCATCACTTTGGAGATGCGGCTGATCTCAACACTGCGTCTCAGAGGGTAGTCCGGGAACCACCCATGTCAGAATCATCTGGGACCTTGTAAAGATGCTGGTTCCGGGGTCCCAACACAGGCCTGCTATGTAGGAATCTCTGGGGACTGACCTGAGAACTGTGTACTTATTAATAAATTATTGAAGTTTTTACATGAAAAGTCAGGCACCCCAAAGTCTACCAGGCCTGGAAATTTAGATAGCAGAGGAAGCCCCTCACACACCGGCTGCTGGATGGGCATCAGGTCAATTCCTGGCAACTTCCAGCTGGGAGGTCAAGAAGAGTCACCCCTCCCCCATCCCCAGCAGACATGCCTGTCCTGGTTTACCTGTGTGCAAAGGAAGCCTGTCTGGGGGTTAGGTATCTGGCTAGAAGAGTGGGCAGGTTCTTGGCAGTGCCTTCTTCCAGGAAGAGCTGGTAAAAGCCTGATTTATGACACTCAGCATGGGACTTGGCTTCTGAGCTCAATCACTGTGGCTCCCCACAGTGGGGTTCATGCGCTGTAACGGGCCTGGAAATTGGAGAGGAATTTACCTCCTGCTGCCGAGCATTACATAACAATCAAGGGAAACTAGCAGAGACAGGAGGGAGCCGCCTCCTCAGCTGGCACCGGCAGCCTGGCACAGCCAAGGAGCTAGGCCTAGAAAAGGGCTGCTGGGGTTGTCTTCCATCAGCAGCCTTGGGAATGGGGTCCAGCGTGGCCCAGCCAGAACTGGCGTCAGGATCAGCGCAGATACAAGCATTGGCCCAGATACTTCTAGAAGGAAAGACTGGAGAGAACGCACACGTGGTTATCTAGTCCCATGCCTGCAGACCCTCCAACTAGATGCTCACGCTGACAAAGTCTCCCTCCTTTGCATACAGACTCTGCGCTTGACATTTGATTAGGACAGGGCCTGGGACAGGATGAAGACAGGCTGGGTGGGGCCCAAACCATTGCAATCTCAGAGGCCATGAGGAAGAGGTCAGATTTTCTCCCAAGTGTCCTACAGTGTCACAAATGGGATTTTTTTTCTCCCTCGCTTCCCTGGATAGTCATGACACAGAGGCGGCTGATTCTGAAAACCAGTTCTCTTGACAAAGCTAATGCCAGAATGCAGGCAAGTCAGCAATTTGGAGAGGTGCCGACTCAGTTAGGTTCTCCCCAGGGTGAAGAACTTCCAACAAAATGGACATACCTCATAGACAGTCTCCCACCCCGAATCCCCATTCAACCAGGACCTGTGCACTCTGTCACCCACTCCGTGCACTGCTGTCATCACCAAAGCACGTGCTGGGACCAACCTGCCAGTTATTTTTCCATCAGAGAACTATATCTCCTGGTAAATCAGTAAAAGTCCGAAGCGTGAAAGACTTTTATCACCATTGAAATGAATGGTGTCAGTCACTTTGACTAGATTTGCATTCCATCTGCCTTCCTCCCAGGTGTCTTGCTGGTACCCAGAGAGCATATAGCACATACTGGACACAGTCCAAACTTGTTCCTCATGGGCAAAGAAAGGATGACTTCACCTGCATTTGCATTAAGGCATCTAACATTCATAAACATCACCTGAATGCCCAGCCCTGAAGGTAGTGAGCTCAAGATGTCACAGAGAATAAATCTCTCACGGCCGTGTCCCTGTGTTGCTCATAGTCTGATGGAGGACATGAATATTAACAGGTGCCCATTAACTGAGGTTAACAAAGGTTTGTACTATCACAGAGACACAAGGCTGTGAACTTGTCAGAGCAGGCTTCCTGGAGGAGGTGTTCATTCTAGGAGACATAAATGAAAAGCCATGCCTACAACTTGGGGACAGGGAAGGAAGAAAAGTGGAAAGCTGTGCCTGAAGAATAGCACCGGCAAATCCCCCAGCAGAGGGCGTCTGGACCCTTGACCCTGCTGTCAATCACAGCATCTCCACTTCAGTCCGGCTGCACACACTCCGCGATCACATTCCTTTAGAACTCTAGACAGTGTTTGGCAGCTAAAACACAAATGTCTGACGCCGAGCCAAGCACATGACCTCAGTGGGCCTATCAGCTGCGTAAATCTCTGTGTTTACACACAGACTCGAGAGAGAGGGGCCATGACCCATAGGACTGGGGGAGGGCCAGAGGTCAGGGGTCAGAGGTGACTGGCCAGACACACAACCATGAACGGTGAACTACAGCTCATGAAAGAACAATACGCACTTGCCCTTGGCTTGTTTCTCTTTGCTGCACATTCTAGACATGCAGCCTGCTGTTCAGGTTATCTTGCAGAAGGCCAAATACTGAAGTGAATTCTCAAAAGCAAGCACTTAGGCCATGTTGGCTTTTGAAATGACAAAGTGGATTCTATTTGTGTCACTTCATACATTTCTTGCCTCAGCAATGTTCACTGAAAATGTATTTAAGACATGCCCACTGCAATATGTGTGACTTGAAACAGGATGTGATCGCCACCTTCGTGAAGTCAAAACTGTAAGCATTTCCTAGAGACGTGACAAGGTGATCCTTTGCGTCAGTGTCTGCTACCAAACAAAGAATGCACCCGATGTCTTGCCCACATCTCCTGCAAGTCCTTGCCCCATCTCAGGTGTGAAAGAGGAGTTTCAGGGAGGTCAGGCAGCTTATTAGGATCACATAATAAGTGGGGGACTCTAGATCCAAATTCAAGCCTATTGAACTCCACACACATTGATTAATTGTGGCCACTGCAGTCCAGGCACTGAGAGGAGGGAGCAGATGGAGAAAATTAAGAAGAAAATATAGGCTAACATTGACTTGATCATGTGTGGGGAAGAATTTCCTTGGTATAACAGGAAGGGGAAAAAGTCTAGAAGATTGATAGCAATGTGTGCATAAAACACTGGAAACTCTACTTGTCAAAACTGCCTTAGAGAACTCAGAAGGTAAATGAGAAATGGGGTGGTCGCAATGTGCATGATGGACATAGCTTTGCCTTCCTTACTGGAAAACACTGCTGTGAAAATCAGACTCTGAGGAACGGAAATACAAAAAGACACAGAAGTGCTTAGAGATGCCTCAGCAGTTGAGAGCATCTGCATTTGGTTCCCAGCATCCACACTGGGCAGCTCGTGGCTGCCTGCAACTCCAGGGAAGCTGATGTCTCTGGCCTTGGTGGGTCCCTGAACTTGTGCGCTCTCACATAGACACACACACACACACACACACACACACACACACACACAGACACACACACACACACACATCATGGAATGAAAATTAATTTGAAAACTTTATAAAATGGCCAAAAGACATGATTTTTTACCATGAACGAATCCGTAATTTTAAAAAAAAATCAGGAAAATGGTGATGCGACCTGATTTCTCCCTGCTGTGCAACTGACCAAGGTTACAGAAAGAAAAATAAAGCTGAGTGTGGATGAATGTGCTGTGAAATGAGTGTGTGTGCCCACTGCATCAGCAAGTGCTTGGGGAGCACTATACGTGTGCCCACTCCATCAGTAAGTGCCTGTGGAGCACTGTACGTGTGCCCACTCCATCAGCAAGTGCTTGGGGAGCACGGTACGTGTGCCCACTCCGTCAGTATGTGTTTGGGGAGCATTATATGTGTGCCCACTCCATCAGTAAGCATCTGGGGAGCACTGTACATGTGCCCACTCTGTCAGTAAGTGCTTGGGGAGCATGGTATGTGTGCCCACTCTGTCAGTAAGCATCTGGGGAGCACTGAACGTGTGCCCACTCCATCAGTAAATGCTTGGAGAGCATTGGACTGTATGAATTAGGAGCCTTTAAAAAATTATAACCTTTAACTCAAAAATTTCACTTTAGAAATTTATCAGAGATGCAGACCGAAAGGCAGAGAGCAGGATGCTCGCGGTGGCATTATTTATAGTATGGAGGAGCCGTAAATCACGGCAAAGCTCAACAATAGGTGGACGATGGAATCAATTCCGGTGTATCCAGATGGGAGTACACAGCTATTAGGAATCATATTTTTGAAGACCACTGAGTAGCATGATCCATCTACGTCATCCACCTAGAAGGAAATAGTAAAGACGGACTACTTCGCAGCAGGACCGTGGCCGCAGGATTCGAGACAGCTGCCGTTTTCTCCCACCGTTTCCCAGCATTCAGTCTCCATCTCCAAACAACAGCGCCTGATTGGCAAACACAAGTTTACAGGTATTTCTTCTGCTTCTCAAGTAAGCACGTGTGAAGCTCAGCTTTTTCTTTTTTCCTTTTCTTAAACTTTCTCTCCCTTTAACATCCTCTGCAATGGGAAATGTGAAAAAAAAGAAAAGAAAGACAGACCTCAGAGCCACTTACAACTCCCAGTTTCTTGGTTTTCATGTTTCCCACCTGCCATGATTACTATTCTTTACTTCAGGTCTTCTTGCCTTGTGGGTAGACCACGGCAGCTTCCTCTTCATCGATGTCCTAAAGCCGGCTCCTTTCCAGATCACATTCGCCACTGAATATGTCCCTCTGTAATAAGAACTCTTTTCACATTGCTCCAGATCAGGAGTTGAAGTCTGAACCCTTCTTTACTATTTCCTTTCAGGTCAATGAGTAGATGGATTCCCGCTCCTCCACGGTCTTCAAAACGATGATTCCCGGTAGCTGTGTATTCCAGTCTGGAGCCATCGGGGTTGATTCCACCGTTCCCCTGCCTGCTTCGGTGGCTCTACAATTCCTCTGAAGAAAATCCCAACATCCTTCATCTGCACTGTAAAATCAGAGCTCCCCAAGGAGGAAAAGATTTGGATTGTAATGAGGATGGCTTTGATTTGAACAGAGAATTCTAAGACTCAATCCTAACCACTCTGGATTTTTTTTTTAAGCGTGTGTGTGTTAAACTATTTTGCTCCTATATTTAATCTTCTCTTCCACCAATATCTGCCACTCAAATGACTTACCTTTCAGCTTGTTATATGCTCGGCACACAGTAGGTGCTGAGCAGTGGCTGTGGGTGATACAGAGATCACTGATCCTGGACACATACCAACACCCCAAGACCCTGGCCTCACAGCCTCCTCTCCACAGTAACTTTGTGATTCTCTCTTATTTAAAAGACAGTGAAGAGGCTATGACCTGAAAAAAAAAAATCAATGACTGCCTGCTAATAAAGGTTCTTATGCAGTAAATGCGCTCTTGGGAAGCCAGATCCTGCCCACTCCTCAGCTTTGGCCTGATGCCCTGGAGTGATTTACTCTGCGGTAACATGATGGAGCCTCCACCATAGAAGGGAATTAAATAAAAATGCAATAAAAGAGGACAAAATCAATCTGCTTACAGTTTTGTTTAATAAAAATTCATGAAGGATGGGCAGGCAGGCCCATAAGCAATGTACCAGTTCTGCCAGGAGCTGGCTGGGGACACACTCAGGCTTCAGGCATGGGACAGGGGACTCAGCTGGAGCTGTCTAAGCAGACCTCCCACCCTGCAAACTGCTGCAAGCTGGGTCCTCCTGCCAGGCTTGAGAACCAGGCTAGCCTCCCTGAGAGAGGGGTGAGCCAGGTGACAGAGTGTTGATGGAAGAATTCCTGCAAGCCAAAGGAGGATATGAGACATTTTTTTATGGGATCCATATCCCTAAAACCATGAAGTCCCACATGTTCTGGGATGACCTACATTGGCCATCCTGACCAAGTACTTTTTATAGTCAAAACTATTTCAGGCCGCAAAATAATTCTTTAAATCATGTGGTTATATGCTCGAGACTCCGTGTCTTTGGACAGAAGCATCACGCTGCATCTGTGCAAAAGGGCTAGGGAGAGAACTCCGTGGGTAAAGTGCTTACTGCACAATGCTGGAAGGATGAACTCAGATGCCAAGCACCCCTCTCGTGTGAAAAACTGAGCATGGTGGTCATGTGCCCCTGGACTCCTACCACTGGGAGTCAGAGACAGGAGGATCCCAGAGTCTAGCAAGGCAAACTTCTAGTCAATCAATAAGTTCCATGTTCAGTGAGAAGTCCTCTCTCAGAATCTAAGGTGGAGAGAGACTGAGGGAGACATGGAACATCAGTCTCTGACCTTCATATATGCGCTCATGGCACAAACACCCGCGTACACATATGAACACAAATACACACACACACACACACACACACACACACACACACCTCCAAAGATCTATGCTAAATCTGACCCATCACTTGTTTTTAAAATAAGTTTTATTGGGGTCCAGCCTTGCGTTTGTTTGCAATGTCACTTTCACCACTTTTGTGCTATGATGACAGAATTGAATAGAGCTGAACAAAATAGAATTGAAAAAAGACCTGCAAAGCCCAAACACTGGTTTTTGTGCCATTTGTAAGAAAAGTTTAAAACTGCTGATCTATACTTTGAGGCTAGTGGCAAACAGCCCTAATGGTTCTCAGTCTAAGTCATCTGTCCCTTCAACGAAAATGGCCTAAACCAGGCCCCATGCTGAGGCTGCAGGCCGAGCAGAGGTGACTACCACTTTAGATTTCTGCCCTGGCTCTTTAAAGTTGGTCATACTGGTTTCCTTCTGTTGTGTAGCAAAGGGCCATGGCCCAACAGGTTAAAATGGTGCCCGTGTGTTGTTTCATGGTTATGTAGGTTAAAACTCCAGAAGGGACTAGCAGAGGCCTCTGCTCAGTGTCTCACAGGCAGAAATTAAGGCGTCACCCAGGCAGAGCTGTGTCTAAAGGCTAGAGAAGGAATTTTCCTCCAGGCTCATTGAGGTTGTTGGCAGAATCGGATTCATTCCGACTCTAGGTCTGCACTCCTAATGTTACTGCAGACTGTCAACCAGGAACCTTGCCCAACCACTGGAGGACTCCACATGTCTGCCTGTGTGGCCCCTTCCTCTTTCAACCCAACCATTCACACAGTATATGGAGACTCTTCTGCTTTGAGTCTCTAGATTTCCTTCTACCAACCTCTGGAGAAAGCTCTCTACCTTTGAGGGCTTTTGTGATGATCCTTAGTCTTCCTGGTTAACCAAGTAATCTCTCCATCGCAAGGTCAACTTAACACATAGTCATGGGAGTGACTGCTCATGCTCACTCGTGATGTTTGGATACATTACTAGTCAGCTGGCTAGACTCCTTTTGCTCCACCTGCATAGAAGATTGGATGAGAAGTTCAAGTGTTGGCAACCCCAGGCCCTTGAGTGCCCATCTACAGGATGGGCTGGTGGACCCAAATGTTACAGCCCCGTGCCCTGAGAGCTAGAAATGTATTGTTCCGGGTTTTCAAAGCCAGCAACTTATACTCTAGGAACTCAAATTGGAGATGTATTGGGCTGGGCTGTGACCTGTTGTTCCCAGCACTTGGTGACTGTTATGATTCTTTCAGCAGAAGTGGTCATCCAGGAGATGGCAGCAAGCAGCAACAGGGTACCTTCTATTATTCCATTTTCTAATTGGCCTCAGGATCAGGGACCCCAGCCACATAGCAAAAAGCGTCACAGCACTATAGCCTAGTGTGTCAGACTCCTCAGTTATTGACAGTGGGTAGTGTCATAGAACTCAGGGTCAAGCTAGCTGAAATCCTCAGCAGCCTTCTGGAATCTTCCAAAGACCAGGGTCCACAGTTTCTCACATTCAGCTCTTCACCACTGTTCGGTGTCACTTCTCCCTCAACCGCTCGGTGGAACTCTGTGCCTGGCCAATCACCCACTGCCAGTGGCTCCCTCTCACTGCAGCCACCATGCAACAGCTGCCTCCCCAACTTCTCCTCATGTCACCAGCTTAACACACTTTGCTCACTATAGACATCTAAAGCAGGCAAGAAAAGACCACTCAAAAGAAGCTGTCTATTAGACCTAATATTGCGGTAGCAGACGGGAGGGTGTCTCCTAGCTGCCTCACAGACATAAGCAGAGCTGGAACATCCTGCTTTTGCACCCAGAAAAGGGGTGCAAGCGAGGGTGTCTGCAGTCCCACACACAAATGAAGGACTATGCTCATATCAGCCACAGGCTTCTTTCTGGGCCGCCATGAGAAGTACCCACCAACCTCACCCAATCCAGCTTGGGTGGAAATGGATGTCGAGTCATCTAGAATTCACCAGTGCTTAGAACGGAAAAAGTAATGTCCAGTGCAAGCTCTTTCAAATACTTGACTCCTACGTTAATGACCCAGGAAAACATGGAAACCTCTAATCTGTCTCAGATAGGAAATGTATAACCTTTGGGGAAAACATTTCAGAAATTCTGTCTCCCAGAGAGAAGTTACATATGTGGTAGCATATGGTAAGTAGTGATAACAAACAGATCCCCAGATTTCAGCAGAGGAAGAGCTAGGCCTAGATTTACTCTAACTGTCCCGGAGGAGGTCCCCAGCCAGTAACTTTTCATCTCTAACACATAGCTTCCAAAGGATGCTACTCGCTAACTATAAATTCTAAAGTAGGCAAGAAAAGACCACTCAAAAGAAGTCTTCTGTTGGGTCTAATACTGCAGTACCAGGGCAACACAGTGGGGGTGTCTCCCAGCTGGCCGATCTCCAAACACTACTGATCATACAGCATCAGCAACTGGAGTCACATAACCACCTTGATCTTCAAGGGAAAATAGAAATACATCAGAGCTGAGCCATATACTCACCATTTCTATACAATGGAGGAGAGAGAAAATGGCCTCTGATGGCCAATAGCAATCTTCCTATGAAGGTGGGCGTGAACTCACTGAGCTATGAATTCAGACATGCTTACAGCTTTGGCCACACAGACCATGCATGCCGATGTATTCTAATTTTCTAAATGTTTTAATTGCATTTTTAAATGTCCAAGTTTGTTCCACCTGAGAAATTGACTTTTTTAAAAAGAGAAACCATGTCCCAAAGAACTTAAGATACAAAAAAGTAATTGCTATCAAAAGGGAGTGTGCGCGCACTTGAGTAAATCAGAAATTTTGTATGTTGAAAGCTGTCTGCTCTCTGAGAGGTTATGTGATGCCTGAGTCTGACTTTAACCAGGCCTGATTCCCTATGTAGTCCAAATCGTACACTTAGCAGGCACCTTCCAGTTGAAAGTGGGAGATGTTGATTTATATTAGAATATTCTTAAAGAATTTTTTATATGTGCTTGTGTTGTGTGCCTTCATGAGTTTACATGCACCATGTATGTGTAGGTAGCTGCAGAGGTGTTGGATCCCCTGGAACTGGAATTATAGGCAGTTGTAAGCTACCTAAGATAAGGGCTGGGTAATGAGCCCAGGTCCTCTGCAAGAGCTGTTCTTAATCACTGAACCATCACTCCAGCCCCTGTACTGGAATAAGATCCTGGATGTGTAGCAGAAAGATGGATTTGGCAGGCAGTGCATATAGATGAATGCAGAGAAATCTACCAATTAGAAGGCATGGCTGGAACTGGTCACCGCAGTAGCAAGGGTCCAGGCAAACAAGGAGGCCAATAAATGAGAAAAACACATGGTGCGGAAATTCTGGAACTTGCTAATCAGATTTTTGGAAGAGAAGAAATTAGAGATAGTAGATTAATGTCTCAATTGCCAAGTCTGAGAAAAAACTATTTTGAGCACTGTGAGGTGAAGGCAGTTGGGAAGGAAGGCGGTGAGCTCAGTTTTGGACATCTTTCCCGGACTGCATTTGACAGTATCCCCAGGGGGCTACATTTGACAGAATCCCCAGGGGGCAGACTATGCCCATAGTGCTGTCAGCATGCTCTCAACTTTGAAAGTCTCTTCACAATAATGAGAATTAAACTCCAGGAGCTAGGTGTGGGGAAAGAGCAGCTGAGACAAGGAGACATGACAGAGAGATCAAGGGACTGAGAAGGGCATCCTTGGGGCAGGGCACTGTGAAAGATCCCCACAAGGTGAATGATACTTGAGGAAGAGTGGTAGTGCCAGGCAACACAGGTATTAAGACACAGAAAGATGGCAGCTGGCCTTAGATAGTCTGGAAAGTCAATAAATACTTACAAGCTCCAGTGAGAAAATTCCTGAAAAGGATCAAGGATGTACGGTATGGGCTCACTAAAGACTGCAAAACTAAATGCAAGACCCTCAGTGCCATCTCCGTCCAGACAATGAGCCACCCACATCACAGGCTCACCGAGAAATGCCTTCTCCTCTAAGCTCCACTTCTATAGAATTTCAACATCAGTTCTCTGAATTTCTGAATTCTCTCTGAGCTTATCACAAAAGACTCAGACCCGGCGAGGGGGGGAGGTATCCAATTTAGTATCACAGGAGAAGACTGAGGGTTGGTGTTACCTCTGTGGTGAGACAACAGGACCAGGTGTGGGTCTCCGAGGGCACTCAGATCGAGGGATGTGGTCCAGCCATCCTTCACTTTTTGAAAACTCCAGGAACTGGCTTTTCGGTGTAAGTTCTGAGTTTTAATGACTCCCTCAAGTTGGTGGGTATATGTGGAGATAGCGGGTGAACTTGCTGTGTGTTAGGGAATCGGGGCAGGATGGGCGGTAGCTTCAAGAAACCTGGTCATCGATGTAAGTGCATGGCTCACAGACAGTGCTAGCAAAGTGGGTCCAGAAGCCGATGAAGCTGGATGTGGACATGCTCCTCTTGCACCCTGATCTGCACAGAATTGTTGGTGGCAGATGTTGGAATGGAGAATGGACGCTCAGGGACAGGGAGCATCTAGTTTAGAAACAGTGGGAGAGCAGCCAAGAGACCCAGGCACCCCTCTCCCACCTGCAAGCAAGAGTTGCCTTCTAAGAGAAACGGACCTTGAAAAGGACATGAACGCTCTAAGAACAGCGAAGGTAGGGTCACAGGTAGCCAGGCAAGGACAAAACCAAGGAAGGCTTCCCAGGTGATGTGAGAGAGCATTGGCCCCTAGATCAGGGGCATAAAGAAGTGTGGGCTTTCAGCTGGGAAAGGTCAGCTCTGTGGGTCAGAAGCCAGAGGCACCAAAGCTCACATAGCCTGTGTTACGAGAATGCAAAGGGGCCAGCTGGCTCTGGACAAGGGTGCAGAGAGTGTCCCCAGGTGCTGGGGGAGAAGGGGACAGTAAGAGGGCTGCCTGCAATGTACTGGTTGAGCAAGCTAGGGACAAGAGTCTCCCCCTGTCACACAGCCTAGCCCAGTACTAAGCCCAGTGCCTAGCATGAATTTGCACACACGTCCAGCTGGTCTCTGGCAGGCATTCTCAGTCTAAGATTGGCTTGCACAGGAAGATACCAGAGTTTGTTTGATTTTTCTCCAAAGCTGTCTCCTCCAGTCTGCGGTAAATTGTCTTCATAACTCTGCTCTGCCTGCCCCATTTTTCCCAGGGGCTCTGGCCTTCACAGCCTGATTCATTTAAAGGACTGTAGAGGCCTGAGGCCTGGCAAGAGTCCAGTAGTAGGGGACTTGCCATCCCAGCAACCAGCTACAGAGTGAGGACAGGTCTCATCTCTCCTGACCCTCTCAAATAACCTCAGGCACACCAGATGCTGGCTGGCTGGGCCCCTGCATAGAGGAGAAAGAAAGAAAGAGGGAAGGCAGCCCCTATGCCTTCAATGGCATTACTTCATCCATCGGGACCAGTGTTCCTGACTGGTGGGTCAAAAGTGTCTTTGAACTAGCAGACTCAGCTCCTCTTACAGAGCATTAGCTCATGCCTAATTCCCTCTCTCGGGCTTCCATTGGCTCATCTACTCTCTCTGTCTCCTCCATCCCTTCTCAAACTTTACCTGCCGCTGTGTGATCTAGGGTGCCTGTAACAGCAGACTCCAGGCCCTACCCACAGAATGTCTGCTTGGGGGAGGAAATGGGTAGGTCCTGGAAGTTTTCATTTCGAAAAGATTCCCAGGTAACATTCTGGCTGCCGACCCAGGGTCCGTCCACACACAGGGAGACACTGTCTTAACTACTCCAGCTACGTGTGATGTTGAAGCCTCCAGGCCCTGCACAGACTCCAAGTTCAATCAATGACTATCAGTTTCATTGAATGGAAGCAGTGAAGGATAGATTGTTGATCGACTCTGAGATCCCATGAACAACTAGTTCCATTATGGTCCAATCTATTAAGTTAGTGGGAAACTCAAGGGTACAGGCAGATAAAAGGGGAGGGGCAAGCCTAGATAGCATGCAGTGTTTGACAATGGATAGATATCTTTCAAATGATCAGAAATCACAATAAATAACCACGGTAGTGACTCCTGATTAAATTCCTGACATATGCCAGGCCCAATCCTGAGCTCCATGTGTAGTCATCCCAAAGGGGCTATGACACGGGGACCATGTGAACCTTTATTTTACACATGAAGACTCAGAAACACAGATCCAAGCCCAAGGTCCCATGAAGCCCTGTCCATTGCCTTTAGAGCCTGCAGTCTTCACAACCGAGCCAACCCTGCTTCAGGGGGATAGAGGAAGTTGGAGAAGTGGGAGGGTGGAAGTAGTAACCATGCTTTAGAGAATGAAAACCAAGAGCAGGATATATGGGGTCTAGATAGGTGATTCTTGAACTTCAGGATGCTCTTTTCCAGGTCTCTATGTGGCCTCATGGGCAGACCAATGTCCTGGATGCTGGAGAGAGAGAGAGAGAGACCCTCTTGAGTCCATAATGACCGTCGGCACCCACTGGCTACTCTGTGAGTCTCCATGATGTAGACACAACACGAGCAAACTCTTAGGGATATCCTGCTGCTGTCACCCTCATTGTCACTGTTGCTACCATGTCTAGGTTAGGCTTTCAAAACTTAAGTCTTGGCTTTCTCTTTTATAGAACGAATACACAAACACGCTACAGTCTCATGCGATTGTTCCAAAATGTAAATGAAGTTGTATATGTCAAGTGTCTAGCACACAGTAAGCACCAAATAAATATGAAGGGTGATTTCTAGCTAGAGGCATAGATCAGCAGTTCTTAATCTTCCAGGGTCAAATGACCCTTTCACAGGGGTCACCTAAGACCATCGGAAAATACAGGTATCTGCATTATGATTCTTAACAATAGTAAAATTACAGTTATGAAGTAGCAGTGAAGATAATTTTATGGTTGGGAGTCATCACACATGAGGAACCGTATTCAAGGGCTGCACCGTTAGGAAGGTCGAGAACCACTGGCATAGACAGTCCCATAGCCAGTGTGACTGGATGTTCTGATTTGCTAGGGACTATCTTGCAAAGTCCTCCATCCCATGCAAACTGAAACAGCTGGTCACCCTAGTACAGTAGAGCTGGCTGGGCCCATCACCACTCCCCAAGGCAGTTCAGGGAGATTTTTCTGGCCCTTGTCAACAGGCCACTGAATGTAAGCCAGGCTCTGTGCTTCCACTGGGAGCTAAGTGATCCCAGCATGCCAAGATCTGTACTGAGGACAGAGAGGTTCAGGCAGAATCAGGGAAGGCAGAGAGGGAGTGTGAGCTCACAACCAGACTCCCAGGCCACCAGACACGAGACCAATTGCACACCAAGGGCCAGAACGGCTGAAGATGGAGATTGTCTCTGAGGGTCCAGCTGGACTAAGGGGAGGGAAGGAATGACGTCTTGATGAAAAATAATCCAGGGAGGGGAAGCCAGGGGCGGGAGGAGCTGCCATGGGGCCTCTAGCCTGTTCTCAGCCTCTTCCTGAGCAGGAAGCCTCCCAGCTGAGCCTGGGAAGCAGTTATCACTGGTGGGTGATTAAGTTACTAATCCTTCAGGGAGAAGACATTTAGGGGCCCATATTAAAGCAGTGCGAGGCAAAATTACATTCCGTTTCAATTTAGTTTAGCAATTCCCGTGATTTAGTTAAATGAAAAGCAATTGTTCTAATTAATAGTATTGAATGTTATTCATCAAAAGTGTCAAAACAGCTCCATGGCTGCATTTGTAGCCCATTCTGCTGTCAAAGGTATGGATAATTCCCCAGGATGGGGTGGGGCTGGGATAGGGTGGGGGAAACGTCAAAGGCAGAGGGAGTGTTTGCAAGCACATAGCTCTGTCCACGTGACCTGAGAGCGTGGCTAGATGGACACATTCATCTTGTAGGCATAGGGATCTCAACGGCCCCCAAGTGTATGGTTTTCTATGCAGTTATACATACATACCAGTATGCTTGGGAGACTGTGCATGTCTGTGTGTCTGTGTATTCCTGATGGTTCACATGCATGTACAAATGTATGTTAGTGTCTGTGTTTGTGTGTGAATTGACACACAGGCACCCAGGTATTTAGACAGTTGTAGGTTCATCGTATGTAGGTGCGTGCACACAAGTGATTGTAAAGACATGTTGCTCTCCAAGAAAACAGACACAGTGTGAGCAAACCAAGATGTATGGGGTGAGGTGGGGGTGGGGGTGGGGGTTACTGCCACAAATATGTGGTGGGATCGAGGCAAAAGATGAAGGGCATCCATCACCTCAGGGACTGAAAGCAGGCCCAGCTGGTTCCTTCCCTGTGTCATCCGTGATTTCTTATCACTGACACACTGTCATTTGAATGTAGTTCTTTAAGGTCTGAGACTTTTCCTCATGCTTACAACTGGATTCTCGGGGTCAAAAAGTGAGCCTGGCATATAATAAGCCCCCATGCTGTATCTGATAGAAGGCTGCATATGGATGGATAGAGAGGTAGATTTCGGAGCACATGAAGACAGATGAAATGGGGTAGGAGACCATAAGGTCCTCTAGGCCCCCCTGTCATGGGCGGATTCATCAGTCTCATCTCTTCAGTGTGAATTACAAATTTCTCGGGCCTTCAGCACCAGCTCTACAAAACCTCCTTGGAAAATTCCACCCTGGGCACTCAGCAAGCTCAGAAGCCTCACAAGCTGCCAGAACCAACCAAGGCCAAGTACTGCAGAGCTCAGAGCAGAAAGGGCAAGGACTCCTTTGGAGCCGCTGGGAAAAGCTCGGTGTCGCTGGCATAAAGAAACCAGGCCAGGCAGGCCCTAAGGGATGTCAATAAAGTAGGGTCCTGCAGGAGCGAATCTACCCTCAGGCCAGGACTCCTGCTCTGGCTTATGTACTTGGGCTACAGGCATCAGCTCCCGGCTCTCTCCAATGTGTCTTGTCTATGCCTGGTATTCTTCCTAACCCTATACCTTCCCCACCGGGGAAACCCATGTCCACCCATCCTCATGCTCATGCTTACCATTGAACCCTCACCACAGCCTTAAGGGGATAAAGGACATCTACACCAGATTCCCACCTCATCACTCCTCACCTCCTATTCAGCCCTGGACCTTGGATCTCTCTGGAGTTTACCAGATCCCCGAGATGCCCCAGGGCACTCTTCCCCAGATTATAGGTCCTCCCACTGGCATTTTGAGCTGAGGCAGCAGTTAGCCTGGCCCACCTGCTGTCATGGCCTGCCCCCTAGTGGCTATCTCTGGCCATACACTATCCCCTCTATGGCACCAGCTCCAGCCTGATGCCCCCTATTCCAGTTTCAGCCAAGAAAGAACCTGACAGTGGTTCAGGTCAAGAGTCCTTGACAACCTCCACAATGTTCTCACCACACCACCACACACACACACACACACACACATACACACACTAATACACACATGTACCCAACACACACACACACACACACACACTAATACACACATGTACCCAACACACACACACACAGAGACCTGAGTTCTTGGCAACCTACACAATGTCCCCATCACACCCCTAACATACACACACACACCTCTCTGAATTCTTGACAGCCTACACAATGCCCCTACCACACACCCCCAACATCGCCCTTTCACACACACCCACAGATCCCAAATGCCCAGTTTAGGGTGTCCATGCAAGTGTCCATCCATCTTGATGGTGATTAGCACAGAGGGGGAGTGTTAGGATGTGATCTCTGAACCCACTGAGCTCATAAAGACAATAGCTAGGACTGTGACAAGAGGCACCAGGCGTCCTGTCTATTTTGGGGAGGCCCCAAGCAAAGCTGGTCAGTACCAAGGGCATCCTGGAGCTCATTAATCTACGTGGGAGTGACAGACACAGGATAGAGGGTCCAGTAGACCTTCCGCCAGATGTTTCCTCCCAGCCTGCCAGCCCTTGCTCCCCGCCTCATTCATGGAGCCCCTGGCCCTGGCCTCCGGACACCCAGCTTGCCAGCTCTCCGTGGTAGAACCTTCCTCTCCTTTCAAAGGTTTTTTTTTTCTGAGAGATTAGAGGCCCTGGCCTTTTGGGGTCCAGTCTTTGTTCTGTCCCCGAGGATAGCAAAGCAAGAAGGAAAACTACCTCCTCCCATACCCAGGCTGAGGCAATGGAGAACCTGCCTGGAAATAACTTCAGTTCCCATGGTCCAGTCTCCAGGGATTGGAAGGGATGAAAGCTTACTTGCTAGAGTCTTGGATCCAAGAACTGGCTAGAACCAGAAAGCTCTTCATAATGTATGCAGCTGCTGAGCAGCTCTCTCTCTCTCTCTCTCTCTCTCTCTCTCTCTCTCTCTCTCTCTCTCCTTCTTGCTATCTCTACTAACTATTTATTAAATAAGCAGTAGCTTGAAGTCATCCATGATGAACCACTTATATCACAGAAACCGCCATGTCCACATCCTATGTCCAGGCTAAAAGTCAAGAAAGCCAAAGGCCAGGTGAGCATCAAGGCCCACAATAGTTTTGAAGCCACAGTAACTTGGACTACATAATGTATGTAGTTCCCAGCACTCTAATTCCATCACACTCGGGTCTGCAATGTAAAACCTGGGGAGCACGAGGGTGTTAGGCCGGTCCTAAGAGTCAGAGAGATGGGTTCTACCTGAGAACACTCACCATATCTCTTCATCTCACTGATCCTTCATTTTCAACAGTAACACAGGGTCAGGAGTGCCTATCGCAGAATGGGAACGTCACAGGATTTTTAGGACAAACAGACTATTACACAGCAAGTATTTAGACCATGGATAGCGCCATGGAACCAACAGTACATGGTTATTGTCATCGGCTCCTGTCACTGTTACCACAGTCATCCTTACTTTCTTCAACAATGAGACTGGACACTTGTAGTGCAATAAAGAGGTCTCGGTCCTTTCCCCTTCCACTGGGTGCACTGAAGGCACACCACACCCAGGGAGGACAGAGACATGGTGTGGGCTCAGAGCCTCAGAGAGAAAAGGACTTTGGCAGCAGCTTCATTGGTCATGTCCAAAACTACCACCCACGAGAGGGAAGGTGACTCAGGATTTCCTCATCAAAATGCCACCTCAGATCCCTGGGTCAGTGCACCATCTCATTTTACTCTTCAGTTCACAGGAAAGGGCCCTTGGTGCTGGAATTAAAGGCATGTGTCGCCACATCCAGCCTTAGAAAATGTCTTTTAAGAGTTCGGGGATCTGCAAAAGCAGTGCCCTCTCGTGTGTGCTTCAGCAGAGCCTGTTCTGGGCAGAGCAGAGAGAGCAGGGAGTGATGAACTAAAGAGAAGATGAGAATAGATTGATAATCAGGTAGACAGACAGACAGACAGACAAACAGACAAACAGACAAGCAAATGACTCATCTGGGTGCAGGTCCATATCTGGATGGCCATAAGCAATTGTCTTCATTCCTTTGAGCCTCTGCTTCCATCTCTGCAAAAGGATAATGATTTCTGACCTCAGAATATAAGGTCACACAGTCTCAGAAAGAAAGAAAAGAAGCATGTTCTCCCTAATACGCAGATCCTAGTCAGATATAGATAGATATTTGTTTTGCTTATATATGAATGTGTATATACATGTATGTAAAGGAAGCAAATACATGGGTAAGTAGAGTATAACATGCAGAAATGGGAACGCAACAAATTTACCAAGAAGAAATGGCAAACACCATGTGATGAGGAGGAACTAGAAGCAGGTAATGGAATGTGAGCCATGAAAGAGGATATCAAGCTAATTGCTCTTTTAGTTTTAACTCTGTCATGGATTTTTCAGGGACTTGGTATTTATTGTTTCTCTGTGTGTGTCTCTCTCTGCCTCCCTGTCTCTGCTTATGTGTGCATATGCGTGTGAGTTGGATAAGTGCATAAAATGCATTTGATGAGGAAAGTATAGAATCCAATGTGAGGTTCCAGAGCTTCGGGATGGCTATTCGAACTCAGTATAGCTAAATGAAATGTATAGACTGGCTTAACTTCGTTGGGTAATTTTTGCAAGTTCTTTATAATAAAAGATTCTTATTTTCTTAAAAGAATCCAAGTAGAAATTTCTAGCACATAGTTCTCAACACATACTTGTCTTCAGTCTTCTATGTCACTCTGCAGAGCTTTTACATAAGGACCCCAAGTCATGGCACTGTATGGCTTACTGTCAAGCAGAACCTGGTGTAAAAACTCTACCCTCTTAGTTACTCAGTCAGACCTGGTGCTGTAGTGGATGAGGTTGATGCCACAGAACAGTTACAACTGTCTTAGTTACTTTCCCACTCCTGTGACGAGACACTATGGCCAAGGCAACTTACAAAAGAAAGGACTTAATTGGAAGCTTTTGGTTGCAGAAGGTTCTAGCCCATGACCATTTTAGCAAGGAACAAAGCACCAGGCAGGCAAACGCGGCACTGAAGCAGTATCTGAGAACCCACATCGTGATCCACAAGTACAAGGCAGAGAGAGGTAACCTGGAATGATGGGCTTTTGAAATGTGCAAGCTTACCCCCACTGACACACCTCTCCCATCAAGGCCACACCTCCTAATCCTTCACAAATAGTTCCATCAGCTGGGGACCAGTTATTCAAATACATGAGCCTATGGGGGCCACTCTTATTCAAAGCACCATATAAGCCCACCTAGATAGCAACCAGGGGATAGCATCACCTAACAGTAGCAAAATCGAACAAGGACAGACGTGCGACCAAAGAGACAAAGCCTCCAAAACCTTCTGTCTTGATACAAGACCAAAATGATGAAGATTCGTTATGATGGGTGCTTGAGGAAAGATGCTGTCACCGAATCTTAGCCCTTCCCAGCAAGCATGTGACTACCTACATGGGCATGCCTGCATGCATACAGATGTGTGTGGATGCATGAGTAAGGGCTTGAGCAGCTGCATCAATAGAACTTTGCATCTGTGGGCTTCCTATGGTCGCACATATTATGTTAGTCTGTACTTCTCAGCAGGGGTGCTGGTTAACACTGTTCAGTTGACAGAATCAAGGATCACCTAGAAGAAAAACCTTCGAGCACTCCTATGGGGTTCCTCTAGGTTAGGTCAGCCTATGGCATGTCTACAATGGATGATCTAGAAATGGTTAGTTGAGATGGAACGAGCCACCTTAACTGTGGGTGGCACTATTCCATGAGCTGAGGTCCTATACTTCATAAAAGCAAGAAGGCGAGCTGAGCGCTAGCATTCATCTCCCTCTGCTTCCTGACTACATGTGCAATGTGACCAGCTGCCTCAAGTTCCACTGCCACACTGCGATGGAATCCTCCCTGCGATGATGGCATGAGCCCCTTAAATTGCTTTTCGTCAGACGTTTGGTCACGACATTGAGAAAAGTAATATCGCATATGTACACAACAGAATAGGCCATATATATATATATATATATATATATATATATGCATTTATGTGAAACTTGAGTAGGAACCTGTGTTGATGTATGCTAACATAGGGCTTTATGTGTGGACCATGAGAGTGGCTGCATGTTCCCGACTGTGTATCTCTAGCTACAGGCAGTGCACAGATGGCTGTGGATGTGTGAGTGTGCAAACCTGTGCATATGTGCTTGTGTATATTTTTAGGAACAAATACGAATAAACATGCATAAACAAGATGGCTGGGAGGAGGGGGTGGCTTAAACACTTAGGAAGACAAGCAACCCCCACAAGGATTTAGGAAGCACTCATTATGTAGAAATAATGCATATGCTAATTACGAATGACTCCTTTCTGCTCATTAAAGCAGAACTGCAACATTTTATTAGTTCAATTCTGTTACTCTAAACAGTTGAAAGTTGTAAAAAATGGCTTTGGGGGTCAAGCAGAAACCCCCATGGGAAGCCATCTCGGGCTGTGTGAGAGGTCACCCAGGCTTGGGGCCAAGGCACCAATATGGACCTCCTCCGTGTACCTCCACCTCACAGTCAGTCCTGAGTCTACCAAGCTTACCTCCTTTGTCCTGTTTCTCTGAGCACTTGTTAACCCCTCCCACATCCCTTCTGATGGCCCCTTGGATGCTTGCCCATGTTTCTTCCCCTTTGGCTGCAGAGCCTGTGTCCTCCAGTCCCCATCTATCCACAAGATGCTGCTAGTGACTCTGACCACTCAGTCTCTCCTTGCCTTGACATCGCTGCTGACAACATCTCGAAGCCCCCAGTTCATCCCCACCATGGCCTGAAGCCTGAACAGCAGCGAGTAGAGTGACTCCCGGGCAGCTTCCCAAGAGGGCTCTGGGTCCGGGCACAGTTCTCCTCGGTCCCTAGTGACCTCTTCTTATCTGGGCACCACCTGCTGGATTGTAAGCGCTAACTGCTGCAGGGAATCATACTCACTAACACGCCCTCCTCATCCTCTGTCCACTGTAGCTGAGCATGTGTGTTAGCTTACTCCTCATCTCCCTCTTCAACTAGACTCCAGCAGAAGCTTGGCTGCGTTGACCTCTATATGTGTTGGGCACTTAGCATAGATTCTCACACAGAAGAGTAAACATGAGCAGGCAGAAAGCGGAATTTGCTGTTCAGTTCTCTATACTGTCCCTGAAACGGCAAGAGCTACTCTGCCTTCTTGGAATCCATTTTTGATTGTTATAACACATATTTATCTCCCCTTCGTGTGTTCTGAGAACTTCTCTTTATTCCCCACAGGACCTTCGCCCTTTGCTAACTCTCAGGTCTATTTCATGAATTCTTTCTCAGGCTAGAGTGGCTGGGTCTCAGACACGCCACCTAGAGGCTGCAGGGTGAAAGAACTCAGAAACAAGATACCAGAGCAGCCGCCCTCTAAACACATTGGGGAGCAGTGGCTGTCACAATGTTCACGTCATTTCTCTCTGAGGATGGGTCAGCAGAGGTTCCCAGTCTCAGCTAAGGTGATATACCCGAATCATTCATTGCCACCCATTCTAAGTCCTAGTAACAAGCCGTGTTTCCCCCTCCTCACTCTTCCACACCATCCTCCCTCTGGGCCATTACTATCCAAATGACATCTTACCTGGACATTTTATTCCATCACAGAGAGCCTCTTAACCTAGAAAAATCAAGAAATCTGTTCCTTCTGTGATGATATGTGCCCACAAATGAGCATTTGTTCATCTCTACCTCGTAGGCCGCAAACCATACATACTCAAAGTATGAATGAACTTCAAGAAAACAGTATATTTTTCATGGAGAGTAACAGGTTTGACAAGGGTGTGAACAAGGGAATTATCCCCCCAAATACCGACTTCCATGACCTACTTCCTCCAGAGAGACCCCAGCTCCTAATGTTTCCACAGTCTCCTACAAGAGTGCCACCAGCTAGGGATCAAGCCCTCGGCACATGAGCCTCTGGGCCACAGTCCAGGCAAACCTCATAGGCACCGTTGGAAAGAAGGAACTTTATGAGTGTGCTAACTGTGCTTCAGCTGTTTTTAAAGAGCCGTTCCAAAGTTTTACCAGCTGAAGCATGCTGTTCTGGTCAGAGGAGAGGCTCAACAGTTAAACCAGAGGAAGAAAACGCACGTCTCCAAAGTTCATCATCGTGCAAAGAATGCGGCAGAGGAGAGACCATTGCAGATCAGCGGAGAAAGTGTTTAGCTGGTAAATGGTGCTGTACAACTGGCTGTCTACATGAAAATTGAAGGGAAATTAAATCCCACATCCATACCACTTACCCACATAGGTTTCATATGAAGAACCTAGGTGAATTTTAAAAAGACAGAAAAGCAATATAAAAATTCCCTTAAGAAAATATAACAAAACAGCTTTATAATACCCAGAAAGTGGAAGGTAGCTTCTACAAGGTGATACACACTTATAATGCCAGCACCTGGGAGGTAGGCACAGGAGGACCAGGAATTCAAGATCAATCTTGACAACATAGTAAGTTCAAGGACATTCTGGGCTACATGAGACTCTGTCTCAGAAAACAGACCAAAGTAAAACCAAAGAGTGAGATGTTTAAATGAGACCAAAAAAAAAATCTCAAATCAAACGGGAAAGATGGACGTAATTTTACACAGTAGGATTAACTCTGGGAGAAGATATGATTCCCATGAGCGAAGGGGAAGAGCTGATAAAGGGCTGCATCACACGGGGCATGAAAACTAAAACCACAAGCAAGTGTTACAGGTGATAGAAAAATGCGTAAGAAATGGAAACTAGAAATCTAAATAAAGCATCATCGACAAGTGAAGAGTCCTCAAACTCACTATCAGTCAGGGAAACACACCCCTAAACAATAACAATTCCAGTCCATATTTAAGTGTCTGTGTGTTGGGGTCCTGATATAAGAGAATGGGAATTTTAAAATTTAGGAAGCAAATAAAGCCAGGGGTCTGGGCCAGCAGGTTATAGAAGCAGTGAGCAACTGCGGAGAAACGTGAGGCTGGCTGCTGAGTGGCCCAGAGGAGATGCTCAGACCTGCTGAGCTGCCCACAAGTTGTGCGGAGAGCTCCAGAGTTCCAGCCTCTGTGAGTCCTTTCCTGGGGTGGCCTTTCAGTGACATGCTGCTTCGAGTCACCCTTGCTCCTCTAGTAACCCCAATAGAAACTCATTGGTTCATCAAGTTGGACTTCAGTGGTATTGTCACTTTGGTTTGTCACAGGTTCTCTCCCAGGCATGAGCAGACTTGTGTGTCATGTCTCCCCAGGAAAAGTGTCATTTTCAGTGCTCCTATTAAAAGTCCCTTCTGCTATGTGACACCAGTGTGAGTAAGGACTCCCTGTCTTCGCTCCCTGGGTCTGACAGCACATTGAGCTTGGTCCCCACAACTGTGAGGAATAAATACTTTGCTCGTAACCTGTCTACCTCCTACAAAATACTTTGGTGCAATGTCTTGAACAGACTAATATGTTTGCCTCCATAATGCTCAAATGCTGTCATCTTAGGCCTGACTCTTGAGGGGAGAACATACAACAGCATGAATTCCCATGGATACGGATGGATACCACAGTAGTTTTTATAAGTGGGAAAATCTAGGCAGAAGCAGGATGGGGAAATGGGTAGAGATAACTTTGGGTGTGACCCAGTTCAAATGGGTAGGTTATGATCTCTTGGTATTAGCATAAGTAAATCTCAATGAAGTATATTCATTAAAATGGAAATTTTAAATATTCAATACAATAACCCATTTGTGAATATAAATTTTTAAAACATGGAAAGAAAGGTTATATATCAGCTAAGATTTGATAATTACCTCTAGAGTAGAAAGATGGGGAGGATGGACTGTCCTCTCTAACTATCTGTAGCATTTTATTTTGCAGCTACTTAATCTAAATACTTAGCAGTGACATTAAGAGCACTTAGCCATTGATAGGATGGTAAAAGAGTCTAAATGCCATGCAGAGTCCAACGAGGGTACCCAAGTGGACATCTGTTCTCTTTTAACAACAAGCAGAGAAGCTGCCCTGATGACAAGTAGTGACTGAGTTCTAGAAATGTTTGTCTTAAGACACTAAACAGATGAACCTCTGGTGTAGGCGTCAGAACCAAAACCTTAAATAAAGACATGGATGGTATACAGGGTAGAAAGATGGCAAAGAGTAGAACCTTAAAATGTCACCAAATGTGACATCTTCTTAAATCAGAGATCTCATAAATGTTTCCAAGAAACGACCAGAGAGGTCAAAGCAAAACAAGATCACAGGGTCCCAATAAAGCCTTCTAAAAATTGCTAAGGAGGCCAGTGCTGTCTGGTTCTCCATCCGTGAAATTAATTCCCCGATGTTCCCATTAGATGTAACAACACAAAGTTCTCCATTGGCCTAAGGGTAGGAATCAAATTGTGGTAGACTAACTGATGGCAAAAGCTGTGTGGGGAAGTCTAGAAACTTAATTTCGAGTTCCACTGCCCAGGTTGAAATCCTACTCATCTGTACCTCTGGGCATGTTACTTAGCATCTCTGTGCCTTTGCTGAGGGCTAGCTCACTGTGCTGGTTGTATCCCAGAACTGTGTGAAATATCTGAGAAAGGGAATGAGAAGAAAGGAAGGGAGGGAGGGAAGAAAGGAAGGAAAGAAGCTTGGTGTTTGTCCAGGTGCACAGTGTCAGAGGTTTCAATCTGGGTTTGATTGGCATGTCCCACTATTAGTGTGTGTTGAAATGGGACATCATGGCCAAGACTGCAAGGAGAACAAAGCTACTCACCTCATGGTTGCTGGGAAGCTAGAGGGAGAAGGGGTAGGGAACCATCAATACTCTCCAACGCATGCCTCCGGTAACCCATTTCCCCCATCTAGACCCCATTTCCTACTGTTCCTAGCATCTCTTAATAGCATCATTAGCCAGGAACTTGAAGCCCTCAACACATCAGCCTTTGGGTACACTGAAGGTCCGAACTAGGACTTTCCATCTCTGTCTCCCAAGGGTTCATGCCCATTGCATAATACAAACACATTTAGTTCACCTGCATGGGACCCCAAAGTCTTAGCAGTTCCTTCATCACTTAAAAGTCCATGTCTCCAAATCTTAGGTCAACTCAAAAAAAATGGTACTCAACTTCATATGGAAAAGCAAAAACCACAGGATAGCCAAAACAATCCTGTACAATAAA
>JAQHUG010000077.1:5724091-5755421 GCA_028555095.1 Dicrostonyx torquatus
TTGCATCTGACAGCCTGGTTATTGAGTCTGGGGGCTCCTCAGCAATAAGACCACTTTGGGGGTCTTTCAATCACAATGATAGTAACATTAACTAAGATACCCCATTTTCAGTACAGTACATAGAGTATGCAGTAATGTGATATCAGGCAGCTCTCATGACTTTGGACTGACTCTGCTTTGTACCTACAGCTTTCCTCAATAGATGTTTCACCTTTCTGGCACTTCTGACTTCACACTTCTACTGCAATCTCGGCTTCATTCTCATGGCTGCACACATCACATTCTCATGGCTACACACATGGCTCTCTCAGGGACTGTGCACAGGGAATCTGACTTTGTTACACACTGTCTGACATCACAAAACTCCTCTTGATAGCCAGGTGAAATCCTCTACTACCAGTCACCTCTTGCCTTCTGTGTGTCTCCAAAAACAACATCGGCATCAATGACACCAAGCCTACCACCAGGTCAGTAGTCCCGCCCACTCGTACCACAAATACAACAGCAGCCTTTGAGTCCCTGTACAGACAATAGCGGAAAACTTAATCCATGGAAAATAGCTTCCTTAATGGCCCTGTGCAAACAACTCTCTGCTCAGAGAAAGTCTTTTAAATGAGTTAATATAGTTATACCCTTTAGCCAGCAAGCTTGCAATGAGTATATTCTGGCCACCTCCTGAGACCTCTAATGGCATGTTTTCTTCCTTTCTGGTATAAATTACTGACTTCTTTTTAGTGGCACTAATCTCTTGAGCTATCACAACCTCCTTGGCTACAGCATTAAATGTGCTTCTCTTCTGGCCAATATGCAAATTTTCCAAGTTTTTCTGTTCCACATTTTTCTTCTCATTGTTACCTGCAAAAAGCAGCAAGTGATACCCAAGCTGCTGCCTGAATGATATTTTTTGCATCAGGCGAATACTCCATTGTATTTAAAATCCTTCTCACTCAAAGTCTCAGGGCAAAGACAAAATGAAGACAAGTTCTTTGCCAGAATATAAGACACACAGCCTCAAGCTCAGCTCCCACTCTGTGGTGGTTTGAATAAGAACAATCCACATGGGCTCATTTATTGGAATGCTTAGTCACCAGAGAGTGGAACTTTTTGAAAGGATTAGAAGGATTATGAAGTGTGGCCTTATTGGAGGAGGTGTGGCCTTGTTGGAGGAAGTGCCACAGGCAGTGAGCTTTGAAGTTTCAAAAGCCCATGCCAGACTCTCCCCCTCCCCACCCTCCTTCTCTCTGCCTACAGAGCAGGATCTCCAGGACCTGTCTGTAGCCACCATGATCATCATGCACTAAACCTCTAAAGCTGTAACCAAGTCCCCGGTTAAATGTTTTCTATCCTAAGAGTTGCTCTGATCATGGTGTCACTTCACAGTGATAAAACAGTGACAATCCGCTGAGTCATCTTTCTATCTAAAACCTCCCAAATATTGTCTTTATTCTCTGTGTTGTTATCAATGTCCTCGTCTTCTGAACTCACAGCCAAGCTGCTCACTGAGATCTACACACATTTCTAGGACTTTTCCAGCTGGCATTTCCAAACCTTTCCTACTCCTCCCGTGAGCCAGTTCCAAGGACTCCTGAGCCACATGGTCAGGCATAGTCCCAACAACAACCCCACTTAGCGCAGTTTCCAAGGCTCCCGTCCACAGTCATTTGGTACCATCTCAGATGGCTTACATAAAGGCAGACGATCATAGCCGAGAGTGCATGGAGAAAAATCTACTCGCATCATGGTATCCAGGAACTGGGGAAAGAGAAAAGCTGGCAGAAGACAACTAGCCTTCTAAAGGCACAGCATCCATGACCAGTTTCCCCAGGACATATTCACAATAGTTCTGCCAGCTGGGGAACAAGCCTTCAATACCTCAGCCTTTGAGGGACATTACATGTCGAAGCTTTAATGCTCACCTAAGTATTAGTTTATTGTAGTCAATTGATGCCAGGGCATTTAGAATCTCTACTCCGTGCTTTTTATATCTTGGCAAAGAACTGATAAACACAAAGCTCCTGGTATTAGGAAATATGACTGAAATGGGAAACAGTTATGAATAGCAGCCAGAAAAGCATGAAGGCCAATGACTCATGGGTGAGAGTTGGTGGATATGTTTGAAAACTGACACGGAACCAGAAGGAAATCAGTTTGAAGATTCTGGAGGAGAAAAGAGAGTTGTTGGGTGTGATAACTGGAAGGGGCTGGTCTGTAGGGCTGAGAAGAAACAGCCTAATGTTAGAAATAGTAACCTTGCCCACATGCCAAGAAAGAGGGCTGACAGGGTGAACGCCAGCTGAGATACAGAAGAAGGTGGGCAGCCAGGGAGAGGAATGTAAAACACAGAGCACCCATCCCTCCCACAGCTTCTGTTTGCTCAATGACCCCGTTTATAAAAGTATCTTCTCATTGTAAGAAAATGCAAGAGGTTGGAGATCTAATGGCACCAGATACCAGAAATCAAGTCATTTGAGGAATAGGACAGAGAAATCAGGGGACAGTCTTGGTGGCACTGGGAAGCCAGGAAAGGGTGAGGACCAGGGATTTGCAGAGCACTGGGCACAAGCTTGCGAGTATCCAAGTAAACACAGCTCTCTCACAGTCCTCTCTGAGTCTGCTGCATGAAGACACTGGAGCATGCAAGACTCAGGCCACCAGGCAGGGTCCCGCCAGCAGGAGAGAAGATCTGCCCACCGATGTGTGGACAAATCACACTATGGAAGGCTGAAAGAGGGAGGATGGGTTAGGCATGTGGAACCCATCCCAAATCCCTGAAAGAAAGAGAAAACTGGGGGACCCATTACATCTTCTGAGGCATGCATGGGTTAAGTAAAGCGCTGGGAACCTGCATACTTTTATTACATTATAGGGATGTTATTCCATTATAAATAATGCCACGGGATGCATTATTTATACATTTAATATTGGGTTTGCTTATAAGTCAGATCACTTCACTTTTAGATAAATACTCCATCTGCAGCCCACCTCCAGCAGCCACCCACAAACCAGGGAGCGAGAGGCACCATGCACTCTGCTCTCACAGACAGCGGAGGGAACGCAGACACATGGCAGAGACAGCAAAAATGCTGTGATGGGAAGCAGATAATGTCTTTTTGAAAACTAACAGATGGCTCTTTTGAAAGCCCCTTTCAGCTCCCCCTCTACTCTGGTAAGAGGGGGATAAGCAAGATACACTGGAGGGAGCATTGTGGGTTTCTACTTGCTGTCTTAAGAGCCCAGAGAGTAGCAGACAGAGAGACCAAGAGCCTGAGGATGGTGGGACAGGTATAGGTTGGGGAGAGACTCCTGGTTCCTCTGCCCAGCTCTGTTTCTGGCATGTCTCGGGCCACTAGACTGGACTGCTTCATTCACAAAACAGAAGCAATGAAGGCTGCTCTTTCTTACTTGCAAAAACATTTGTCCGATCAGAATATTTACTGCGGCAGCTTTCCATATGCCAGCTCCTGAGCTAAAACAGACCCAGAGGTAAATTGAAGCTTTATCCAGGGCCTCTCCGTCTATGTGAAGATGAACTCACCTGTATGTGGCAATGTCCGTGTCACGGCATGATCTTCATTAGAACCCGAGGCAGCCAGCTGTGGAGACCATGCATGCTGCTCGGGGGTGACGAAGTCCTAGTTTGCCTCTCAGCTGCTGTGATACAACACTGACCAACAGTGAGCTACCCTAGACATAAAACTTTCCCAACATTATTATATCTTAATCCAGCCCAACTAACTGTTAACAGTTACGTTCCATCCACCATATCTGTAAATGAACACTGAGCACCTGCCCAAAAGACAGAGTTTCTGGAGTAGGGCTCACAGCAGAGGCCAACACAGAGGGGGTTCTAGTCCTTGATATGAACATGCTGATGGAGGACATAAGTCAACCAGAAAGATTATTACAGAAGCCAAAAGCACCAAGACACTGAACCAAAACATAGAGGACATCTGTAAGTAGGGAGCACGAGCACTAAAACCTGCATGCTGTCAGGTAAAGATGGAGAGGCTGGGACCAGGAGTGCCAAGACCTTGAAGGATGTGTTCATTTGGTACATGGAGAACTGGAGAGAAGGGGTTTCTGAGATGGGGGGAGCCAAGCCAAGGCAGACTTCTGTGGCAGAATAAGGGAAGACATTGAAGACATTCACCTAAGTTGGGAGGGAAGCTACAAGAAAGACCAGTAGGCTGGAGCCGTGTGGAGAGATGCAGGACATCCTGGGAAGTCTACATCCTCCTTCATAGGCAAAGCGGAGAGGAGGTAGCAGCACCTACAGAGTGAAGTCAGCCAAAGGCTACCATATGTGGTAGCTATGACCAGTGTGACTTGAAGAGCCAGGGCAAAGAGTGTGCGTGGAAATCCACCCTAGAACTTCCTCAACCATCCAAGCCTCTATGTCAACTCCTCTGCTTTCTCCTTTTGCTCTGTAACTCTCAAAAATTCTTTAAATCTTTGGAATATAGGACACTGGCATGGCAATGTTTTCTAGTCTTCTCTATCACATGTCTTTTAAAACAACTCCTTCAAGATGTTGTCTTACTTCCACATATGTGCCACCCACATGCATGTTACCCATATCCGTGCTACCCACATATCTGCTAATCACATGCATGATACCCACATGTGTGCTACCCATATGCGTGCTCCCCTTATGCGTGCTAACCACATGTGTACTACCCACATATGTGCTATCCCCATGCATGTTACCCTCATGTGTGCTACCCACATGCATGCTACCCACATGTGTGCTACCCACATATGTGCTACCCACATGTGATTTCCACATGAGGGTAAAACCAAATGATTTTTTTAAAAAACTAGAAAAATTATCCAACCGAAAATACAATGGCTGGTGCCTTTGATCTCTGACCCTCCAAAGAACAATTTGCAGGGTCCAGTAAGTCAAAGGGCCTTTGATGCCCAGTGGGGAGATGGTCGCACATGAGGATATTCCCTCTTTCAGACATGCACACATGCACGCATGTGCACACACACACACACACACACAGACCTGTCTGGCCCACCTGGTCTTCTCCCCACAGGCAGAATGGGCTTTGGTATAACCCACATGAGTTTCCTGCCCATTCCACCCCTGTTCATGTCCTGCAGTGGCTCTACCTGTCACTTAGGCTCAACAGTGAGATCTTGGCAAGGCTTTAATGCTTCTGATGACTTGGTCTCAGCAGTACCATCTCACATGGGGTTCCTTGCTCTCATTTTTCCACTAACCCCTCCCTGGTCTCGTTATATAGCCCTGAACGGCATGATGTTCACTATGTAGTCCAGGCTGGCCTTGAACTCATAGAAATCTGCCTATGTCTGCCCTCCTAAGGCTGAGATTAAAGGCATACACCACCACACTCAGTCTCTACCTTGATTTTTGAGAGAGGGTCTCTCAGTTGCCTGGAATTCCCCAAACAAGCAAGGCTGGCTGGTCAGGGAGCTTTAGGAATCTGCCTGTCTTCAGGAGGATGCCAGTACTTGGATTACTGGCATACTCACCATGTCCAGCATTTTTTATGTGGGTTTGGAGGTGCCGCTTAGGTCCTCTTGCTTGCAAGGCAACACAATACATTTATTTGATCTTGCCATTGGCTCCTCAGCTCCTAACATAGTGCCAAACGTGAAATAGGTATGCAAAAAAATAGTCACAGTAGGGCATGAGAGAGAGAGAGAGAGAGAGAGAAATGCACAGTGATATGGACTCTCCAGGCAGGCCTCAGAGGACTCCAGACATGAGGCCAATTGTAGCTGGATTTGTGTTCCCTTCAATTAACATGTTGAAAAACCCAGTCTTGGGTAACCTCAGTGTGTGATCACATTTGAAAAAGAGGGTCACTTTGGAGGTAATCAGCATTAGAATGGGCCCTGATCTAATATCACTGGCGTCATCACAGGAGGAGAACAGGACACAGATGTATACAAAGGAGAGACAGACTTAAGACACAAGAAGACACCACCTGTGAGCCAAGGAGCAAGGCATCAGGAGAAAGCAAACCTGCGCACAGCTTGGTCTTGGTCTTACAGTTCTGAACAGTGAGGAAATGAAGTGTCTAAGCTGTGTATTCTACGGAAACTCACACACACGAACACAGATTTCAACTCATCCACCCAGTGTGCATTTTGACATTGCCCTGCAGAAAGGGACCAGAGAGGCCAGGAACAGCGCACTAATGTCATTAGATGCTGGTGGTACTGCCATCTCTGGGGTCTGATTGCTGTTTTTATTATGTTAAATGGTTTATTGTATACAGGAAGGAGGGGGATTATTTAAAGAGTAAGTGCCTAATTCTTGGGACCACCACTGCTGCCCACGAGCTCTGAGCTCCTGGACAGTAACTCCTGCTAGCCTTATATACATACACCCCACACCCTTTCTAAATCCTGACCTTACAGGGAAGGTGGACCCTACAGTCTCCTTGGTGAATTCCTTCAGGGTGATACAAGGACTGCTCTCCCTCTGAGCCATGGTGAGCTGCATCCCCACAGCGGCCCAAGTGCAGGTCAGCTGCTTCCTTCCCTCAGCACATCCTGGTGGTAATAAATACAGTCTGAAGCAACTCCAGCTCTTACAGCCTTAATAAGTGGGTTGCCATAGTGGCAAATTCAGACAGGGAGAGCATCTTTTCAATAAAGGCTGAGAGGGTTATTAATAACCTTAATGTAGTGCCTCCAGAGTCCCAGCCTCGCTCTCATTCCTGGGCCCAGCACTCTCAGACAGACCGGCAAAGCTGCCCTGCTGTGCCCACCATGGGGCAACCCATGAGAAATAGAATCCCTGTGCTAAAGCAAGGTGGTTGGGGCAATTCACAAGGGGTGGTATGCACCCACATCTAACTATCGGATGTCCCTTCCTAGCACCCTTTTCCATAAGCCAGGAGGAGCAGGTAGCACAGACTGGAGGCTGAATGGGGTCACACTTTCACAGTGGACAGACTGAGCTCCAGCCTAGTGGAATGCTCATCCAGGCCAAGGCTGGTTATGTTGTTTAATACTGAAATGCCTCCCCACAGGGTCTGAGGGCATGGATAAATCAGCAAAATGCGACAAATCTAGAGAGAGTCACCTCAAAGAGAAAGCCTTGAGTGAAGAATTGCCTAGGTCATATTGGCCTGTGGCCATGTCTGTGAGACATTTTCTTAATTTCTAGCTGATGAAGGAGGACACGGCCCATGGTGGGTGGGGCCATTCCTAGGCAGATGGGTTGCATAAGAAAGGCAGCTAAAGAAAGTCAGTGCCCTTTTGACTGCAGCAAGCCCTTGGAGAGGGCTTCTGATCCAGCCATCCTGACCCTGAGGGTAAGTGGGTCCCAGCCCAGCCACCTAGGTGTCCTGCCCCAGAGGGGACTAAGGACACCCTCCCATCCCCAAAACTTTCTGGCCACTAAGGGAGCTTCCCCCACCTATTGGTTTTTCTGCTTATCACACCCCAGCTTAAATAAAGTCAGTAGTGTTCCTCTAAGTTCATGCCTCCAGCTTCCCGCCTTAAGTTCCTGTCTGACTTCTCTCAAAGATGGCCTGGAACCTGGAACTGTAAGAAGAAATAAACCCATCCCTGCACACATTGCTTTTGGTGAAGCTAGAACAGCATGAAAACATGAGGACCTGAGTCCCACCCCTTGCACTCATGTAAAAAACTGGGTACAATGACACATACCTACTGCTATGCCCATGTCGTGAGACACCCCAACAAGACCACCACAAAACTGACTTCCCAATGCAAGAACAAAGGTTTCTTTATTGGAGCCTGTAGAAGGACCTTGTCCAACACTCCATACAGCGAATGAGAGCAGAAAGCCCTGAGCCCCTATTATAAAGAATTTATATAAGAAAAAAGTACAAACAGGGAGCTATGTCTTGGTGTTTTAGGATTGGGTGAAGGGATACAGGGTGAGGTAATTCTTTAAAATTATTGATCAGGCTATAGGTGCGAAGCTGCTAATTACTAGCGGGATGTCTACAGAAAATACAAAAATATGGACAGGATATAGGATATCTGTAAGAACGTCTGGTCTTTGTTAAATTTTATTTTCCTGCTTCCTGGTTGGCTGTGTCTGGGATATATGTTTAAATTTTACTGCCACAGCACAATTCGAGACTTGAGCTCAGCCACTTCCTCCCCTCCCCACCATGGTCACCAGAAGTCTCAAGATGAAGGCCTGCTCACAAGATGGCATTGGTTCTGCTCCTTCATTCCCTCCTCTTATAGTGACTTGGGACACCCAATCACGGGTTGTTAGTGTCTATCTTAGTAGGCTGAGGGCCTGCCTTGGAGAGATAAGCTCTCTTCTATCTTTTAGTTGAGGATTTCATACTGAGTTTGAGTCCTTTGGAGCATTCATTAAATAGCGCTCAGTCTTCCTTTGATGAACTGTATTAGTCTGTTTAGAATGCACGGCCCGAAGGTTAATATGAGGACTAGTATTAGTAGGGGTCCTAAGAGGGCAAAGAGCAGGGTCGTCAGGTCAGCCAGGGAGAATTGTTATACCAAGATTCAAACCATCCCTGGCTAGCCTCTCACTCCTTTTTCCATCTATTGAGGCCTTCTCTTACTTTGGCCATGGAGTCCTTACCAAGTCGAGTGATCTACATAAAAGCAACCATCTTCTCTTAGGGCTGCTGTAGGAAGCTCAGGTCTAAACCTCTCCTGTTTCGTATGACTACTTTGGCCAGGGAAGTTAGGGATTCCTGTAAGTGGGAATTACAAGTTTTAGACTCTCTGTGTCTAGATCAATGACCACTCAGAGTCTAAAATAATGCTTACTCTGGGTGATCATGGAAGCCATCTCAGTCCCCATTCTGCCTCCAGCAGGACACTTAGGGTTAAGGTTCCCTCTGAGTCCGGAGATGTAGGACTCCAGTTTTATCAAAAAACTCATCCTCCGCATAGTAAGTGAGTCTAAGAATCAGACGCACCAGCACACAGAATCCCTTGGTGAGGTTGAGGGTCATGGTATGGATACAGCGGGTGAGGCCAGTAAAGCATGCCCACCAAGAACCGGTAGTAGAGGAATTGTCATTGCCACTTCTCTGGCCGCCTGATCGGCCAGGTTGTTACCCCTTTGTACTGTCCCATTACCTTTTTGGTGGCCTGGACAATGGATTATGGCCGATTTCAAGGGTGGCCACAAGGCCTTAAGGAGGTTTTGGATTTCTTCCTTGTTTTTGATAGTCTTTCCCTCTGCAGCTAAGAGTTCTCTTTCTTTAAATATGGCCCCAAGAACAAGAGCTATGGCAAAGGCATAGCAACTGTCAGTGTAGATATTGATCTTCCTTCTGTGTCCTAGCTCTCAGGCCTTACTTAGGGCTGTTAGTTCTGCCTTCTGAGCATAAGTTCCTGCTGGCATTGATTCTGTCCAGATTACCTGGTCTGATGTGGTGACAGCCAGCCCGGCATACCTTATCCCATGTGGTGACATCTGGCCTGGCATACCTCCTCACATAGCTGCTTCCATTGGACAACCATGTCTCCTCTGCATCTGGTAGCCGGGTGTCCTTAAGATCCGGTCGGGTGCAGTGAGCCTGAGTCAGTATCCCTGTGCAATCATGTAATGGAGTCTCTCAGTCTGGGCCGGGCAGTAAGGTAGCTGGGTTTAAGGCCATTGGAACCTGGAAAGATTAAGCAACAAGGTCTGGTAATGAGTCATATGGTGTTACTTAACCAGCAGTCAGTGCTGTTTGAGTACCCCTTCTAGGGCATGTGGGGTAGCTAATGTGAGATTTTGTCCCAAAGTTAGTTTAGCAGCATCCTTGACCAGGAGGGTAACTGCTGATATAATGCATAGGTGTGGGGACTGCGCTGCCACCACAGAATCTAGTTTTTCTGACAGGTAAACTACTGGCCCATTTCCCAGTGAGTACTCCCCTAGCTAAACCTTTACCTTTGTCTACGAACAAGTAGAAGGTTTGGTGATGGCCTGTAGGGGCTTCTAGGAGTTTCTACTTAAGGGTTTTTGAAAACCTGCTGTTTTTCCTCTGTCCAAGTAAAGTCTTGTCCTTCCTTAGTGGCTTCATATAGAGGCTTCAGCAATTCCGCACAGCCTGGGATCCATAAGCGACAGAACCCAGCAGTGCCTGGAAATTCCTTCACCCCTTTAGCTGTGATGGGAGTTGGGGGATTTTAGCACAGTTTCCTTGCAGGCATCTGAAAGCCATCTTTGGCCCCCCCTTAGGATACAACCCAGATACATCACCTGCTGTTTGCAGATCTGAGCCTTCTTGGCTGAGGCCTAGTATCCCAGGTTCCCAAGAGTTTGTAACAAGTTCTCTATACCTGCAAAGCAGGTTTCTTGGTCTGCAGCGGTGATCAGCAGGTCATCTACATACTGGAGCAGACTGAGATCTGCATTTTAGGTGCAGTACTCACCCAAGTATTCATGGAGGCCCTCATTGAAGATGGTTGGCAAGTTCTTGAACCCCTGTGGCAATCAGGTTCAGGTCAGTTTCCCATTGACCCCAATCTTAGGGGCCTGCCACTCCGATGCAAGTAGGGCTGGCTCTTGGGTGTCAGGGGCAGGAGCAGACTGAAGAACATGTCCTTGAGGTTCAGGACCGTGTACCACTGCCAGTCTGGAGGCAGAGTACTGAGCAGAATGTACAATTTGGATACTAGCAGGTAGATATCTATAACCCTCTTATTTACCTTTTGGTCTTGGACTGACTGGTTGATAGTCATTGGTATGGGGTTTCTTAACAGGCAGGAAGGGTGTGTTCTAGGATAATTGAATAGACATTAAGACACCCAGTTCTAATAGTCATTTGATATGGGGGGTTATCCCCTTTTTTGCCTCCAGTGTCATTGGGTACTGGCAGACCTATACAGGATCTGTGCCCGCTTTGACTTCCACGTAAATTGGGGATTTATAGACTGCCAATCCCATGCCAATCCCATGCCCCGAGTTTCTGCCTATGCCAATGGAAACTTCTGGAGTCAGACCTGCACAAATTCATCAGGCTCCGGGACTTCTGGTTGAGCCATATTCTTTCCCCAGGTCATGTGTCATCAATATTTGGAGTGGTTGGCCATCAGGCAGGAACAATTTTGTCCCCTTTTCAGAAAAGTGAATTTATGCCTGCATTTTCATGAACAAGTCATGGCCTAGGAAGGAGTATGGACATTCAGATATCACCAGAAATGTCCCACTCCTATATCCACCGATCTTTGGGTAGTCCATGAGTAGGGTTTGGTCCCTGTGACCCCATGGATCCATGTTCTTAGCCCAGTGCCCTCCCTCCTTGCAGTATTCACATTGATTCTTTCCTAGCCTAGGAGTTCTCCATTCTCTGTTCTTGAATGGCTCCCTATCTTGTCCCATCTGTTCCTGACCTTGTGGACAGCTGGTGATTCCAGTAGTGGTTAGGGTATCAATGAGCTGCCAATGGTGTCTTTCTTGTTGTGTCTCTAAAATCCTGGCAAGGCTTTTTCCTTTCTCTTTTCCTTTTTTATTTCTTTATCTTCTGCACTCTCCCTGGTGTTGGCCACCCTCTCTGCCACCATCATTAGCCTGTTTCTCCCAATCTGTCTAGTTTTTGAAGTTTCTAATGTCTGGTGCTGCCTGGTTCACAAAGATCAGGGTTAACTCAGGTCCGTAGTGTTTCTGGGTCATATGGAGTATAGCACCCAAAGGCCTCCTGTAGGCATTTTAGAAATGCTGGCTGACTCTCTTCAGCTCCCTGTCTTATATCGTATACCTTACTGATATTGGCAGGCCATGTGGCTGCCGCCTTGAGACCCACCAACAGTGTCTGGCAATAGACCTTGAGTCTCTCCTTACCTTCTCTGGTATTCTGATCCCAGTTGAGCCTTATGGTTGGGAACGCTATGTCTATGATAGCAGGATAAACAGTTGGCTTTCCATTAGGAACCAACTTATGGGCCTCCAGGACAATCCTACCCCACTCTTTGGTGGTGAAGAGCACTTGAAACATCTGCTGACAATCATCCCAAGTGAGATGATGTGTAAAAAGAACAGTTTCAATACGGTCAGTAAGATCACAGAGGTTCTCAGAGAAGGGGGTATTCTGCGAATGCCAATTATACAGGTCAATAATGGCAAACAACTAATAGCGAAACTGCTGATTTCCCTCCTCACCAGATGGTCTGGCTGGTCTTAGAGGCAGGACCACAGGACCCTGGTGTTGGGGGTTGTGCCCCTTCCAGCTTCGTGTAGCTAGAGCTGGGTCTGTCCCTTCAGCTGGGGTCAATGCAATTTCCCTAGCATTCTCCCCACCTTCCTTTGCAGGACCTGGTGGTGGGGATCCTATCACTGGGAGCATATAAAGAAGGGGAATATGCCTTCTTCAGGTGTGATTCCCTGCAGATGTTGGGGACTGCAGACCCCTGGCCCCTTGACTTTCTTTGCCTGCCTTAGACCCCTTGCCTGCTGGAGTGAACTGAGCAAAACAACTTGTTTACCTGTGCCTGCAGCTTCTCTGAGCAAGAGACCTTGATGACAGGGGATTGAATTCTGGTGAGTTTTGCAGCTGAAAGATCCTGAGAGCTGGGGCATGGCTATCAGTTAAGGATCCCTGTATAAGCTTCCCTGGAGCACAATACAAGGATGACCTGTGTCCCCATGTCTCTATCTGTCTGTGTGCGTGTATTTTTAAGTCTTCAGCTTAGTTCCAGGCTTGTGTACAGTAGAGCATAGAACAGATACTGTGTTTTACATGCAGGATCAGGATAGAAGCCAGTTTTCACCTCTTTTCTGCTGCCAATACCTTTACCTGTTGAGGCAGGAAAGGTTTAATCCAAGGGGGAGGAGTCTCAATCCATTCCCTCCAGGTGACTATGTATGGTATCTGATCAGGGTGACCATCTTGTTGTCAAAAAAACTATCTCCTCTACTGTGTTGATGAGACTGACATCAAAGGTACCCTCTAGAGGCTACCCGACATTGAATGACAGCCACTCTGAGCTGCAGAAAATGTTAAATTTGCCTTTATGTATCCCAACACTGTTATTAAGAGCAGTGTCCCTCACGTCACTCCAGTATGCTAGGCATAAGTCTAGAGATGAGGAAGGAGTATGTCCCATGTTAGTGGTCAGTGTCAGGTCAAGCGTCAGCGTCACACACAAAGACACGAGGATCAAGACAATAACAGGATGAGCAGCGTCTCAAGCACAGAATCAACAGGCTGGAGTCTTGCCTCTGCTCCAACTTGAGTTAGGAGGATTCAAGACTCCCAAAACAGTGAAAACAGGAGGATTTAATAATAATCACTACAGACAATGGGGTTTGGAGCATCTTCCAGATCTCTGCAATTTGAGCCCCCAAGCACATCTGATTAGGCTCCACCAATTGCCTCAGAGAAAAATATCTTAGAGGATTCAACATCTCTGACTTAGAGAAGTTGAAAGCAACATTAGAAGATGAAGACAACAGAATACAGAAATAAAGACTCACCAATTTGTCCAAAGCCTTCAGGATCAGGGTCTTGGGGTATCTTGGGAGATCCCAGATGAGCCCCCAAATGTTATGCCCAAGTTTCTGGTTCCCAAATATATGGAGTTGGATTTCCAATGCAAAATACATGAGGGTTTTTTAATATTCAAACTCAAGTTTGGACCAACACTTTTCCAGCACCTCAGCATGGTGGGTGCTAAGTGTATGAAAAGGAGCCCAGGGAGGGTAGAACTTTTAAAGGGAAAATGCTGTAATCAAGAGAGTTCATGTCCTGTCATCTTGGGATTGGGTAAGGAGGACATAGGGTAGGGTAGTTTCTGAAGCCATTGGTCAGTTTTGGAGTAAAAAAACCTAACAAAGAGCCATTAATAACTGACAAGGTATCTTCAAGGATAAGATGCCTCCTAAGACCATCTGGACCTCAATGCATTTTATGGTCCTGCTCCCTAGCTCCTTAACTGGCTATTTTTAGGGTATCCATTCAAATTTCTGCTATCATTGCACATTTCTGGAGCTGAGATCTGCCCCAACTCATTATATGGCTTAGATGAAGCCCCTTCTTTAAAACAGAGTTTACAAAGTCAGGTCTTCACATTCCCTCCTCTTTCTTGTGACTATGAGAGCCCATCATGGGCCTTGGTCTTGCTTTAATATAAAGAGGGACCCAATAACCATCCCTGATTTGCCGCTCATTCTCTTTTGCATGTGGTCAGTCCTTTTCCAATTTTGGCCATGGATTTTTATTACCCCTGAAAGGTCAATATAGGAACAATATTTTTCCATCTAGTTCTACATATAGTCCCTATATGTAAGGGAGGTTTTCTTTTTCTTTCTTTCTTTCTTTTTATTTATTTTTCTTAGTATCTCAACCAGGAATCACAGGATGATGTATTCTTTTCTGTAAATGCTTCTGGGCTGACTTTGGGGCATTGTTGTCAGGGGCTAACAAAACTAAAATGTGAGTCAAAAGCAAAGAGGGAATTCAGGCAATGAGGTATTTATCAGGAGCGTCTGGTTCACAGACTCTGTTGAAGAGTCAGGGAAGAGCATTCACATCAGCTGGACTGGTCCATATCAGCTTCCAGCAAGTCCAGGGTTTACAGTCATTAAGAGCACATTGTGGTCAACAAGTGATGCTTGGATATGTCTACCAACCAAGTAGAAACCTATTGAGACAAGGTCAAATTAGGAACAAAAGTTAAAATTTATGTACTTAAAGGAAAATAATACATTTGAAACTTTTAGGACCATATTGAAATCTAGATCATAGAAAAAAGCAGATAACAGATATCTGTAAAACAGCAGAATAAACTCATACCTCTGAGTCATAACAAAAACTATAGTTTTGGCTTAAAAATCTATATTCAGAAGACAACCAAAGAAATTTAAATTTTTGAACTTGTGGTCCTACCAGTAAGCAGTCGTTATTCCATCGGCTTATCAGAATTATAATTATGTATTTATGCCATTTTATTTATATCTTAAATTGTTTTCTGAGACCCTTAAAGCTTATGGCTTTTATATCCTCAGACATTTATATATTTTAGAACATTTTTCTGATGCTGCCAAGCTAACAAAGCTAGTCTAGCCATCAATACTATCAGAGACCTCAGAAGGATAAATAAATTATACTTAAGTACAGATCAAACAGCTTCCAAATCTATTAAAAATACCAGAGACCAGTCCATGTATAGTCATACCCAGGTCTCCCTAGCATTGGAAGCAGAAGTATCAGAACAGCAGGCTTCACCAGGCCCATGAGGTGAAAGGTTCCTGTGGAAGAGGGTCATGGAAAAGACTGACTTTATTTTGTCTAGGCAAAAGTGGTGCAATCCGTTCTCCAGTGTCCACAGTCAGGGTTGTTTCCTGGCAGCAGGTTAGAGCACTGCCCCAGTGCTCAGCATTGTTATTATCCAGGTTGAGACATCTTGGTGTCTCATAATCTTCTTTGGAGACCTTGGGTCATTGCTAGGATCTGGGAGTCTCTGTCTGTTAGAATAATCTTTTTAATCATTATTTTAAATGTTCTGCAGATTTCTGAAGTATTTCAGGGCTGTTAGGTATATCTGATTAGACAAACTTTGTTATTAGTTACTTGTTTTAAGCTTCACTTTAAAAAACCTATACAGGGAACTAAGTAAGGCTTTCATATAAAATATGACTCAGGTTTTTTTTTAAATACCTTAAACCCAACAAAGGTAACAAAGACAAGGAGGTTAGACATACATTTTTAAACCCGGCTAGACCTTGAGCAAGGAGATATATTTTTAAGTCATTGGTTTGCCATAGTTTTAATACTGTGACCTTTCAGTATAGTTTTTTCCATTGTTAATTTACAACTGAAATTGTGCTAATGTTCTGAATCTCAGTTTAAACATCTAGCATGCAGGTGGTCCTAGGCTACTCCTGCACAACCCCCGAAGGATTGAGATCCATGGGCTCAGAAAACTGTCTGAAGTCCTTTACCAGACTACTGAGGTCATTGCCTTTCTGCATCACAAGAAATGAACATCCCAGTTCCTGATTAACATTTGGTGCTCATGACTGCAACCTTAATTTTTAGCTTTTTGTTTTAAGTCTAAATACAAACCACATAAAACATTTTATAAAGCACAAATGTCCCGTATCTTGTTCTATTTCACTGTAGCTGGTGCTTTTGGTTACTGTGACTTGGCACTGGCATCTTTAAAGCTGTGAAGGCCCATCCTTGCAACTGGACTTTCTTGGAACTCTAGTCTCAGCTGTTTCTTTATGATCCCTTTATGTATTTAAAACCATTATTACCTAGGTGACTCTCAAATTTTAAAGTTTAGCTGCCAGAGCAAGGTACATTTTCTAAAACTGGAATCATGCCAATGTTTGTTACTCGTTAACTTTTTAACTAGTTTTGTTTAGTTTATGTTAACATAACTAGTTTGTCATTTCTGCTTTGTTTTCCAAAACCCTTTCTATGGCTCTTCTCAGAAACTTAGCACCCAGAGGCAGCAACTCTTTGGCCTCAAGATACAGGACTGTGCGACTCTGCTCCCTCCCTCCTGTCTCTGCACCGCTGTCACCTCTACCCAGCCTGCCTGTACCCTGAAAATGGGGCTGCTCCCTGTCTTAAGGTGTGCAGTTGCAGCGAGCAGATCTTAGGGGAGCCAGGTTGGAGCGGTTCTTGTGCTCTGGGTCCTGGTAACCACTTAAGGGGCTGGAGGAGGTCACCACTAAGCCGTCGGGCGGGGGGGGGGAAAGGAGGGGGGGAAGGCGTCATCACTGCAACTAGCTCAGCCCTGTGGGTCCCCCTGCCCCAATCCCGGCATGGTCTAAGGCTGAGGCTGTTTCTCTCTCTCTCTCTCTCTCTCTCTCTCTCTCTCTCTCTCTCTCTCTCTCTCTCTCTCTCTCTCTCTCTCTCTCTCTCTCGTTTTCTTTTTTCTTTTCTTTTTTTAAAACTTTATATTTAAGCTCTGTCGGTATAGCGTCTTACCCGCTATACCAATTCGAATACAGCAATACGGAACTGTAAAAGATGACCGAGTTTAATCAGAACAAAAATTTGAAACCTGCAACAGTTGGCTTGTACCCATAACCCTAGGATTAAGGATCCATTCTCAACACATTGTGTTAGCTAAGATCCTAGGTGGGTGGGAACCAGTGGCTGGCCACATGCGGCTTTCCCCAAAGCACAAAGGCCACAGTAGCAGCCTGGCCGCTGCTGGCTGCTGCCCTAGAGGCCCCTCCAGAGGGTTGTGCAGGGTCGGGAGTCCTGCAAGCCGCGAATCCGGGGTCCTCTGCCACATTGCGCTCCCTGCAGTCCCAGGCTACACTTAGCAGGGCTCCCCAGGTGGTGTCAGCAGCCAAGGCACTGCGGGACTCCCAGGCCACCGGTGTGCCTAAGCCGCCCGCTGCCCAAAGAGATTGTGCCTCCTCCCTGTGACTATCTTGGGCAGCTGGGTGGCCCGACCAGGTTCTGAGCTAGGGGTGGGACCCGAGGCGGTCTGCAACCAAGCCAAAGCAGCAGCAGAGGTGCCATTGTCCCTGTGGCCTATGGCCTGCACTCCCCTCCCTCTTCCCCCTTCCTTCAAGCTCTGTTGCAGTGGGTGGAGGAAATCTTCTGTCCCACTGTCAGTCGGAAACATACATACAGATAAACACAAACATCACAAAAGACCAACAAAGCTTTGAAAGCAGCAACAGCTTGGTTCGGAAGCGAGCCATGCCATGCCCAAAACAGTCCTCCTCCATCAAATAAACTGCAGCGCATGCATCCCACGTCCCAGGCCAAAGGATTTCGGGGGGGGGGGGATTCCACCTCCCTGATGGGATTCAGAGTGTCCTCTGGAGCCCTGTGACCCGGCCTACCAGCAGATCTGCCAGCTGTCCCCAGACACCGACTTTTAATGGATCACTTCAGGTTCAGATTCAGCTCACCACAGAACAAAAAAACAGAGAAGCTAAGGCAGCAAGACAGGATGAAAACACTTACCATTGGCAAAACCTCCGGATCCCAGGGGTTCGTTGAATCTTGGGGATCCAGGACAAGCCCAAAAATGTTATGCCCACATCGCGAGACCCCCAACAAGACCACCATGGAGCCAACTTTCTGATGCACAGCAAAGGTTTCTTTATTTGAGCCCAGGCAAGGACTTTGTCAGACTCCAGCTAGTGAGGGAGGAAGGCCCCGGCCCCTATTACAGAGGGTTTATATAGGGAAAACCCACAAGCAAGGAGCTATATGTCCTGGTGGTTTAGGATTAGGTGAGGAGATACAGGGTGAGGTAATTCTTTGAAATCATTGGTCAGACTATAGGCGCGAAGCTACTAGCTGCTGGCAGGATGTCTGGGGGGAAAACACAAAAATGTTGACAGAATATAGGATATCTGTAGGAACATCTGGTCTTTGTTAAATTTCATTGCCCTGTTTCCTGGTTGGCTGTGTCCTGGACGTATGTTTAAATTCTGCTGCCTCAGCACATTCCGAGGCTTGAGTTCAGCCCCCGATGGTCACCAGATGTCTTAAGATGGAGGCCTGTTCACAAGATGGCCTTGGTAACGAGCTTCACCTACAATCTCTGTGCTGGGAGGCAGAGACAAGAGGATCACTAGGGCTTATTGACAGGCCAGTGTAGCCAATGAGTGATCTCCAGGTTCAGTAGAGATTCTGATTACAAAATCAAAACAAAACAAAACATAAAACCCAAGGTGAAGATATACATGATGAGACAGCCAAGATCAACCTCTGGCCTCCACATAAACAACTAAAAGAGATACATCTGTCATCCTCAATAACTTAGCCCTCCTTGGGTATCTCTAACAATATGCATGGTCGTTGAAACAGGTCACCAATACTATTCAGTCTTCACTCTCCAAGCCCACGACAAAGCTGCTCTCTTGAGCAGAGAGGACAAATGCTGAGCAGAAATAGCACAAGTCACTTTGAGAATGGACATTACTTAGTCTATAGGGAACTCTCCAGAATCCTCTTATGAAAAATAAAATGGGGGTGTGCTATCAGATTGGGCCCCTGGATGACCAAAAGAATCAACCCAGAAGAACTTGAAACAGGCAGAAATAAAGCTGGGCTGTTCCAAATCAGGAGTCACAACTTCTTTCTATCTTAGAGAGCTAGATAGTCCCTGATGCAAGCATTGAATTTAGCCACTGTGGAACAAAAGACAGCCTGGACAATAATCAAGCAGATGGCAGCCAAGGTCCCAACTGAACTCTGGTTACAAAAAAAAAAAAATAAGGCAATGGGAGGGACTCGGGTCACAGACCATGGAGATTGATCAAACTTCATTTGAAAACATGCCTGTGCTGATGTATAAACCCTTACCCCCTTCTAAGACCTATATTGTTAATTCATCTAGTCCGTTGACTGCCCATTTTCCCCAAGTATAACATATCTTGAGTCCAGGAGTGTGCTGCGTCCCTCACTGAAAAAAATAGAAAAAGCATCTAGATAGAACGGGTGGGCGAGCAACACACTTTCTCAATGATTGCATGCTAAGCCACTAGCTGTGTGACCATAAGTCACTTCACCTCCTCGAGCCTGGTTATTCAACTGTAAAAGCAAGGGAGAGATCAGAACCAACCCTTTCAAGCTGTTGAGGGTGTTTACTGGGATGGTGATGTGTAGAAGGTGGGATGCACGGGGGGGGGGGCTCCCTAAATGGCAGCTTGCTCTTTTCTATATGTCTGGAGCTAAGCCTGAGTCTGCAGGAGCCTCTTTGCCTTTCCTACTCATGGCTTAGGGAATCTTTGATGCAAAGTGGAGACATAGGGCTAAGAGACATGGGTACAGAGCTGTAGGGAAGAAAGATAACACCCTATGCTGTATCCTCTCACTGAGAAACTGCCATATAATTACCCATGAGGCAATCTACAAGCTACTTGTTTCCAAAGATAAAGGGGTACGTGTGTGTGCATGTGTGTATGCAAATTTATGTGGCTAGGTGAATGCGTGTCCATATATAGGCCAATGAACAAGCTCAGATGTTATCCTCAAGAACACGTATTACCTCCTTTGAGACAGGTTCTCTCCTTACTTTAAACCTCATCATTTAGGCGAGGCCTGGTAGCCAGGGAACTCCACGGAATCCTGTCTCCACCTCCTCAGCTCCAGCATTACCAGCATGAATGATGCCCAGCTTCTTCGCATGGGTTCCTGCAGATCACACTCTGGTCCTCATGCTGACAAAGCAAGCACTGTACAGATGACGCCATCTCCCCAGACCCTGTAAAAAAAAAAAAGTTTTCTTTTGGAACTCCGCTATCCTCATTTGCTTAGATGCCTCCTCTGGCTGCTTCCACATTCTGGTGGCAGAATGAATCGGTGAATACCGTCTGCCCTCAAAGGCTAAAATATTTTCTTTCTGGTCCTTTGCAGAGACCTCTTACCAACCTCTGCCAAGAAAGACAAGGTCATGTCTTTCTTTCCTGTTATTATATCTGTCTATCCTCCTTTCAGGATCTGAGTGCAGTTACTGACAGTTTGGTCTGTCTCCTTTTACTTCATAAGAATCTCCCATCTGGAGAGCTTCTGATGCTGGTACTACCACACAGTAATCCTATCCCTCTATGTCCTCTGCATAATGGGACTTCAAGATGTTTCCCATCACTCATCCATCCATGTCCTAAATCATTTGGCAAAGATTTACTGAGTATCAATTGTACAATGATAAACAAGATAGATGCCCAATGATACAGACAAGCTTCTCTAACTGTCCCATCCTTATGTAACATAGGAAAGACGGCTCAGCCAGTGAAGTGCATGCCATCCAAACATGAAGACCTAAGTTCAATCCCCTGCACTCACATACAAAGCCAGGCATGGTGGCACATGCCCATAATCCCAGAGCTGAGCAGGTGAAGAGAGAAAGCTCACTGGAGCTCACTGGTCAGTCTCTTTGGCTAGTTCCAGGCCAGTGAGAGACCCTGTCTTGAAAGTAGCAGTGTGGGCTAGCAGCTCATAGGAAAGATACCTGGGTTAACCTCTGGTCTCCACATAAATATGTATGCAGATACACAAATGCACACACCTGCTCATACATTCACATACAATTTTTTTTTTTTTTTGGTTTTTCGAGACAGGGTTTCTCTGTAGCTTTGGAGTCAGTCCTGGAACTAGCTCTTGTAGACCAGGCTGGTCTCGAACTCACAGAGATCTGCCTGCCTCTGCCTCCCGAGTGCTGGGATTAAAGGTGTGTGCCACCACCGCCTGGCCCATACAATTCTTTTTAACTCTCCACAGGGAAAGCTCAAGAGACCAAGGGAAGACCCTAAGGATACCTCATCAGAAGACTCCATCTTGGCCAATGATGCATGGATTATTTTTGGCTATTAAAAGGAAAACGGAAGTGCCCATTAACTCTCCATCATGTGCCAGACCCTAAGGGATTTACCTTGATGCTCTCTGTTGGGGGGCAGGGAGAAGGAAGCAGGATTCTGTTCAAACCACACGAAGGTGTGAATAGAGAGCTCCCATGGGTTCTCCACCTATAAGGAGGTGGCCCACGATTTCAACCCAAAGTCTGTTGCCTCTTTGTTTGCTCTACTGTGGACGCTCAGTCAATCACGACCTCCAACAGTAAAACCACGGTTCACATTTCTATGCTCTCTGCTCAAAGACACTGAGGACTAGACAGTCACACCTTTCAATAATTCACTCTCTCATTCATTACACACGCAGGTGTGCAAGGATTGCTCAGTGACAGTGACAACAGAAGTCACGCCCGCCTTTCCCAGGACTGGTAACGTATGGAACACAGTGAATTCTCATCAGATACCCTTGGAATAACCCAAGCTCCCACAGGACCCACGGAACATGGCTCACCCTGTCTGCCTCATAGCTGTTCTGAGTACAAGAAGCCTTCGGAGACAACCAGGGATGGAACAAAGGACAGGCCATCCAATCCTACCACACACCATCTTTATGCTATCACAAGCATATCTTGCTGTCTGTAACCTTAAACCAAACAATGGGTACCATATCAACCATCCAGACAGACGTCATTGGATGCTATGGTATATGTAAAACAGCATCTGCATCATCACAAAGAGCCTACGTGACAGAACACTTCACTGATTGGGCCATCTCTCTTATGTTACATAAGGATGGGGCAGTTAGAGAAGCTTGCCTGTATCATTGGGCATCTATCTTCTTCACCATTGCACAACTGATGCTCAGTCCGAGCAACAATTAATTCTCAAGATGCCTAGTTGGGGCCGTGTACCTTTGCACTCTACCTGTGTTTGTCTACCTGATTCTCAGCACCACACTCTGGGGGCTACTGGGAAAGCAAAGGCTCAGCCCATAGGCACCCAGTGATCCCTGCTTACCCCCTCTCCCCATCTCATACTTACCAAAGAAGAAAATCCCCTTTGGATCTGCATGACTGCTGGTTTGATAAGCCCCATCTGGGATTTAATCAGAGTCCACTCTCAGACCACTGTCAGCTTGTGTAGTTTCCCACTGGGGCCTCTGGACTACAAGGCCTGTCTTGGTGGGTGTCTTAAGGACACCATAGAACCAGAGAGAATATCTCAAGGGGGAGACCAGGAGCTCATCTCTACTTGACGGCCAACATCAGTATGTCATCCTATCTTTTACATTTCATTCCTTTCTTCAAAATACCTATATAAGGTTAACTCTTTCCTCCGTCTTCAAGGCCCAGCATTCTGTGAACACTGATGGCTTTCTGGTCCCGGACTCCTTTTCTCCAACTATCCCAGTAACTGGAGCCTAGCCTGTGAAGGATAGAGCCCTTGGGTGCCTGGCTGATAGCACCTTCTTCCTGGTGACCTCAACCACTGTGGTAGCCAGTCTCCTAGCACTCTGCTGTGCCAGCAGGGAGTGGGTAACATACAACAGGAGGTGCTGATTTGGAAAACCCCAGCACCGTGTGACTGTGGACCTCGGTCCCCTCATTTGCAGACTGCAGTCACACAGTGATGTGGAGAAGTCCTGCCAGGGACAGAAATCAGCTTACACAGTGCTAAGCACACAAAGAAAGTGGTGGTGTGGGAACTCATGGAAATAAAACCTTCACTGATGACATTAGAAATAAAGTCCTCTATGCCACATAGTATGCCAACCCCTGTACACGTCCCAATCTTCTGTCTCCATAGCGTTTTTTAAGGCAACTCTCAATTGTGATTCTGTAGGAAACTGAAGCCCAGAGAGCCCAAGATTTTTGCCTAAGGCCACACAGCCAAAGGGCCAAAAAGCTGGCATGCAAAGCCAGTCCACCCATTCCCACTACTAAAGGGCTTAGACACCCACCTACACCACCACTTCCTGTGCCTCTAAAGTCCTCCCAGGCCCACCTTCCTGGGAACCCAGCTCTCCTGGAGCATCCAGGAACCAGCCTGGGCAGCCTGGAAGCCTTTGACCTCCTCCCTCTGCTTCCCAAACCACTGCCCGAGAAGTGACCCATTCCTTGCAGAGCCCCCGCCAAGCCCTCGGCCTGACCCCCACGTAATGAAGGGAATTAATATGGCCAAGCCTCCAGTCCAGCCGAGCAGTTTCCCAGCAGCCCTGGCCAGGCCTCTAATTGATTAGGCCATAAAGCCTGGGCACTAAATTGAAAGGAGCTGCACTAATTCTCTTTTATGTTAAATTTCTGTCTCTCCCCTTTATCGAATCCCCCATCCAATGTCCCTTTCCCTCCCCACCATGGGCTTGCTGTGGGCCTGTTTTTTCCGTGCACAGATTAAGTACCTAATCAAAATCTTGTCTCCCCTAATGGCATAAAATTGAAAGATAGATATTGCACTTTACACAGCTGATTAAACACTCGAATGTGGCTAAATGCTTAAAGGGCTTGTTACATTAACTAACTCTGTCATCTGCCCACCGTCTTATAATTGCGTGTGCTCGAGCTGCTTCAGGGGAGGCACACACAGCACCTCCTCTTTGGTGCCCCTCCCAGTCCTCCCTGCCAGGAGTTTCCTCCACCACAGCTGAGCAAGGCTACAAGCAGTGGTCTAGGTGCTTCTTCTTATCCCTAACCTTGGGCGGCCTTCATGGTCAGGCTTGCCTTTGGTTCCCAGGCTCTCCTAACTTCCCTGAGCTACCTGACACCCACAGTAGTCCAGTACAACAGAGCGTGGGCATCCCTTGCTCCCCAAAGCTCCTCTATGCCTACCTTCATTTCTAAGACAATTTCAGAGGGGATTGTATACATATATGTATGTGTTACGTGTATATGTACCTGTACATGTATATGTATGTACATGACATGATAGCCTGTGATTGGCTTGACTGTATCACTGTCCCACAACATTGTTCTCCCTTACCCTGGTGTACAGTATTTAGAAATAGAAATACCTGGGACCTATAACAAAGGGAGATGGTGGATGCTAGAGAACGGAGAACTGTTTGGCACAATGTCCTTCAGTGTCACAGTGCCAACCCAGAGAAATGGTGCCTTTCACAATGGGGCCACAGAACACAAGAGTTCAGTGACAGTGAAGGGGACACAGGGCACTTGAGTGGACACTACGACACTGCCTCTGTCGCTTGCTTCCTCTGGAATTTTGGGCAAATTTCTCGGTCCTTGCCACATACGAGAAGCACATATTTACTGATCTCCTCCTGTGTGTCCAACTGAGTCATACATGGGTGATTTTACATGTCATTCCTTCCTTCGTAGAGCTTGCTGTCAAGAAAAGATGGATGGGAGATGGGTCAACCAGTAAACCTGACAATCTGAGTTTAGTCCTCAGGACCCATATGGTGAATGGAGACAAAACCAACTCCTGACCTCTCCACGGATCCCGTGATACACAGGTACCCACGCCACACACCACACATCATACACATACACACCCATACCACACACTAACATCATACACACATACACAATATACCATACACATATATACCACCTATCATACACATGCACATACCACATATTCACACACACATACCACATACCACACATCATTCACATAAAACACACATCAGTATCAAACACGCATACACCCCATACACTCACACCCCACACATCATACACACATACCATATACACATGCCACATATCATAAACACCTATCACACACCTACATCATACACACACACCATATCACACATCATACACATAAACACACCCATGCACACCACACATCATACACACACTACATACATCATACATACACACATGAACACACACAAAGTAAATAAATAAAATGTATTTTTAAAACAAGAAAATATAAAAGAATCCTTGCAGACAGAATATGCTACAAAATGTGAAATTGGAGTAAATTCACCCCCAAAGCACTCCGTTACCAAACCACAGGGCAGAGTAACTACCTTAAACAGGATGGTCAGTGGAGTTCTATAAATGGGGGACACCGGGATAAGACCTCGGGGACTCAAAAGGGTCATGTATCAGGGGCAAAGGTGTTTTGGACGGAGGGAAAGCAAGTCTAGAGATCCAATAGGATCAGGTTGCCCCAGGCCAACACGGCAGGAAAGTGGGGATGTGGAAAAGGGTGGCTTCCAATGTTCCCTCCTGGCCAGCTGTCATCACTTGCAGCCTTGGTGTCCTTGTCCTTAAAATGGTAGACATAGCACAAGGCTATGACAAGGAGCTAGTGAGAAAACGTCATCCTGCTCCTGTCCCAGTAAGGACCTGGTATCTGAGACACTCCAGCCAGAAACTCAGCCCTGGAAAGGACTTGAACTCTTATACCTTAAACACATCTACTCGAGGGAGGGAGGAAGTGTGCAGCCTTCCTCTTCTTTCTCTTCTGTGTGTGTTTCTCTGTCCTCAAATTTCTGCTCACCTCTGAACTCTGTTCCACCCCTTTTCAGACCTCCTTCTTCTAGTGTATTCTTTTTGCATTCACATGCACACACACACTCATGTGCACAGACACACACAGTCATGTGCACATGCACACTCATGCACACACACACACACACGACATGTGCACGTGCACACTCAGGCGCACACACAGACACTCCCATGCACACACACACTCACGCCTCCTGCCCAAAAATTTAAACAAGTTAGTTATGAGAACAGGAACTGCAGCCCCAATTGTACAGGAATTTGGAGCTTAAAAGCCTGCCACCACTGCCTTCTTCCCATCTCTACACCTCAGACCTAAAGTCTCAAAAGTGGAGCCAGTTCCTCACCCATGGGAGCCATGATGTTGTCTGCAGGCACTGCCCATCCTGTCCCAGCAGCCCCTTCTCGCTGTAGCCTCTGCAAAGAGTGCTCATCTCCCCACTGGGCTGAGGGCATTATGGACTCCTTACTAAGTGCTTCATATTAAAGATTCATAAAGGCACAATATGCATTTTAATAAGGCAGGCTGTACATTATCAAATTCAACTCAAAGAACACCATTAAGAGCTAGGGGTAGGGCACTTCCTGAAGTCAAGGGACTCATGACCAGGTGGAGGGAATTCTGTGATTCAAGCAGGCACCTCTCCTCTCTGGCTTCCCTAGGCCCTCCCATTGAGCCCTTGTGACAAGGTCAAGGTAGCTGTGCACTCTCAAGATGTACATACACACATGCATGTGTATGTGCTCACATCATATATGTTTGTATCTCACATTGACACACATGTATGTTCATACAGGCATGCGCAATATTGCGATTACTGGTACTTGCACACTCATACACATGCACACACTCAAGTGCTTTACACACACACCATACTGTACTCATGCACACGACCTTCCCATTTTCCTGGGATGTAGATTTTCAGTACTGGGCAAGCAGGAATAAGTGGTCAGACTGCGGACTGACATACACACTTGTGTCCTCCAATGCTTGGGCACACTGAAACTCAGCCTCAAGGCTTGTCGGGGTGTGAGGGTGGAGAGAGGATTTAGGTGAGGGCTCTAACCTGCTCAGAGTGCAGTGAATGGGCACCCTTGTGCTTGCCCTCTGCCCTGGCCCACTTGCCCTGTACACGGTTGGCCAAATGCCTCAGTATTCTTTGTTTAAAGGGCCTCTTTTCCTCTGTGCCACCCTTCCCCTTTATTGTAACCCTGTTCACACGTGTCACATCCCTCTCTGAACTCATTCTGTCACCTGTTATCCAGACTCAAAGTATGCTGACCATTACTTCAGAATAAACCTCAAAACCAAGAGAGCTGAGGCCTTCAAACCTTCTCCTTTTTTTCTGAGATACTGAATATACCTGGTCCTTAGCACTCCCACGTAGATTTTGGAAAGAACTGATGACATGTAATCCTTAGACCTGATCCAGAGACAAGGCGTATTGCTCTTTGAAAATTTTCTTTTTGTCGGGTGGTGGTGGCACACGCCTTTAATCCCAGCACTCGGGAGGCAGAGGCAGGTGGATCTCTGTGAGTTCGAGACCAGCCTGGTCTACAAGAGCTAGTTCCAGGACAGGCTCCAAAGCCACAGAGAAACCCTGTCTCGAAAAAACAAAAAAGAAAGAAGAAAAGAAAATTTTCTTTTTTATTTTTCAGTGATGTTTTGGAATTTACAAATGTTGATCATTATCATTGAGTATTTTACATTTCTATTTTATGGTAAATCATATGGGCTCTTTTTAATTTTTCTGTAGTGAGAAAGCTTTATTAAAAACACAGTAACAAAATGGATCAGAATGCATTGTAAATGAACATCATGTCACATGGGCAAGGATCCTCCAGGGCCCCGATTATTATTTAGGGCTTCCTTTTATGGGGTTCTGGCTTTAGCAGCACGATTTGAGGAGTTGTATATTTTTCTCTGCTGTTGTCAGTACCTTCTATTTTTTGTCTATTTTGGAGAATATTTTAACTACTACATTCCTGCCTTCCCCCTTCCTGTTCTCTTCAAATTCATGGCCTCTTTTTTCATCAATTGCTATTGCAAGTTCACACACACACACACACACACACACATTTATATATATATGCTCATATACAATCTGTTGGGTACATATAATGGTACTTGTATGTATGTTTACTGAACATTTGGCACTGGAAAACCAATTGGTGTACTCTTTCCTGAGGAGGGCCACCTCTTCTGCTCCTAGTATTGCTTTTAATTTTAATTGATAAATATTTGCTGCTTATTGAAACACAATAGATTTTCTGCTGTGTTTGTATCTTGTAGCCTTATTAAGTTCAATAATTTATTCTAAGAGCCATGGGGTTTTCCTTCTTGACCTTTCTTTTCTTTTCCCCATCTTGGGTTTTGCGTCTTTGAGTGAGGGTCTTAATAGATAGCCCAGGCTGGCCTTGAACTCTCCATCCTCCTGCCTCTGCCTCCCAACTGCTAGGATTACAGGCATGCACTGCCATGCTCAAGCATGAAGTCTTCTATGTAAATAGGCATATCAACCATGAACAAGATAGTTTGGCTTTTTTAAGTTTCTTCCTTTATCGTCTGGATGCCTTTGGTTTCTTTTCGCCTAGTTGCAGTGGTCAGAACCCTGGTACAATGGTAACTGGAAGTAACAGAGACACATTCGGGGCTCTGCTGCTGTCTGGACTGGTTTGTGTACACTTACATATTATCCCATTTCCTAAATATTTGGCAAAATTCTTCAACAAAGACATGTGGGATTTGGAAGGGACCATTTTGTTTTAGTTTGCATTTTGATTTTTTTCAGGACTCAGGATGGACCCAGAGCCTCACAAGTGCCAGGAAACGGCTTTGCCACCGGCCTGTATCCACAGCCAGGCAACTGCTTTGCCACCAGCTTGTATCCATAGTTCCATTTTTATTTAGAGGCGGTCTTGCTAAGTTTCCCAGGGCAGTCTTGAACCCTCTCTGTAGCCCCAAAAGGCCTTGGACTTGTGAACCTTCCACTTCAGCTCACACCCCAGCAAGTAAGAAGTAGAGGCCTGTACCACCAGCCCCAGTTTAGAGTATTTATTATTAAAAAAGTTTTAATTACAGATTTGATTTTACTAATAGATACTAATCTATTTAGATTTCATTGATTTCTTTTCTCCTAATTTTTTTCTGTAACATTGGTTTTTCATTCTGAACTTTATTATTTCATCTTCTAGCTAGGGGTTCAATGTACCTTCTTTGTTTTTAAATTTTATTATTATTATTAGGGATGGGAACAATGTCCTGATACATATGTGGAGGTCAAAGGAAACCTGTGGAATCAGTTTTTCTCCTTCAATTTTCTCTTGGGCTCCCAGACTTGAACTCAGGTTGCCAGGTTCACACCATTCAGCCATCTTGTCAGGCCCAAATTTAGATTCTTTTTAATTGATTTATTTATTTCAGTTATTCCCTCTGTTCAAGTACACACACCACCATCAGTTTCCCAAAATTGTTGCCATAGGCTCACAGCACACAGTCCATATGATCTGTTTTATTTCGACAGGGATGTTTTCTTCCTTTGTCCTTTGTTCCATGTCTGCTTAGAAGCATTGTGTTTGGTTTCTAAATGTTTAGGGCTTTCCCAGAGACATTTCTGTTGTGGGTTTTCTAAATCAATTCTATTTTGGTTAGAGAAGACACTGAGTATATGACCCAAATCAGTTTAAAGTAATGGTTCTCAACCTTCCTAATGCTGTGACCCTTTAATGCAGTTCCTCTTGTCATGGTGACCCCAACCATAAAATTATTTTCATTGCTACTTCATAACTGTAATTTTGCTACTATTATGAATCATAATGTAAATATCTGTGTTTTCTTATGGTTTTAGGTGACCCCTGTGAAAGGGTCATTCCATCCCCAGAGGGATCATGACCCACAGGTTGAGAACTACTGGTTTAGAGCGATCAAATCTAATGGATTAGTTTTATAACCCAGAACACTATCTATCTCAGTAAGTGTTCTCTGGACACTTGAAATGAGCATGATTTCTGCTGTCTCCAGGTAAAATATTATATAAATGTCATCTGGTTCAAGCTGGTTGATGGTAATGACAGAGGGGACATCCCAGAATATTAATATCCTCAGTCTCAAGTCACAATAAGAAAAATCCCAGGAACATCACCGCTGGTCTCTTTCTAAGTGAGAAATGAGCTTTCACCACGCTGCTCCTCTGCATGGTCATCAATCCAGGTTTCCCTTTGTTGTTGCAGCACGGCCTCGCCTACAGTGATGCAGGACCTCACTCCAGAAAGGCATCATTCTGACCTCATTTCTTCCCTTGGGAAGCACAGTGAAACACAGAAGGAAATAGCTCTTTCCTTGGCAACATAAAAAATTAGCAATGGACAAAACTCGACAAGACTGGGAAGATACTTAAATGTTAAGGAATCTTTGTTAATCTACTCCTCACTCAATATTGTCCCTCATTCTTATTTTTATACAAAATTGAGCCAACAATAATGTTCTGATAAAATCGACAGAACGAGGGAATTCAGTGTTCTTCTAGGATAGTTTGTGAAAGACATATGATATCCTAAATCCTTTAGGGTAAGCTAGTTACTACATGCAAGGTACCCATCCTTCATGTTTCTAAGTTTGTCTCAGAATGGATTCCCAAACTGGAACTCTACTATGTTTCCATTTATCAGATGATGAACAAATGGATGCATGGATGGATGGACAAATGGATGGGATGATGGAGGGAAGAATGGGAATATGCGTGTGTAGATTGATAATGTAATGGATAGAAAGAAAATGGTCATCAAAGGGAGTGGCATTTTAGGAGGTGTGGCTTTGTCAGAATAGGTGTGGTCTTGTTGGAGGAAGTTTGTCACTATGGAAGCAGGCTTTAAAGGTTTCATACATGCTCAGAGACAGCAAACTCCACAGGACTGAGTCAGAGACCTGAGCTGGAGTGGGCCTGAGGCAGCAAACTGCACAGGAGCATGATGGAACCAATGACATGGGCCTAAGACGGCAAACTCAATGGGAGCAGGAAGCAGATACAGACCAAGGACATTTACTGAAACAGGACTGAGCCTGAAACCTAGGCCAGAGCAGACCTGAGAACGCAAACTCCACAGGAGCAGGTATAGAGGAAAAACCATTGAGGAAGTGGGCCAGAACCCACTGTGGGTTCAGGCATGAGTCTGGGACCTACAAGGGTGTAGGCAGGAACCAGAGGCCTCTGTGGGTCTGGGCATGAGTCTGGGACCTTTGAGGGAGTAGACCTAAGCCAGGACCCCCGTGGGTCCAGGCATCAGTCTGGGACCTCTAAAGAACTGGGCTAGGACCTCTGCAGGACCAACCCCAAGCCAGGGACCTCCACATGAGCAATCCAGACCAGGGACATTTACGGAAACAGATCTGAGTCAGCAACCTAGGCCAGAGCAGGCCTGAGACAGCAAACTCTGCAGTAGCAGGGCAAACCCCAGGAGTACTGAGCAACCTCAGGAGCACAGAGTGGCCAACAGGGAAACTGGAACCATGACACTGACTGCACCACAAGGAGCAACCATCTGAGCCTTAGATCTACTGGCACCTGGAAGATTGATCACCAGAGTCACAGACAGCCCCAACATACCTACTAGAGAAAAGCATGGGTAGACAAGGTAAGAACACATGCAA
>JAQHUG010000077.1:5756802-5773537 GCA_028555095.1 Dicrostonyx torquatus
TTAATGGAGAATGGTTAAATTAAGATGTAAGACTTAGCAAATAAGAAGCTAGGGCTAATGGGCCAAGCAATGATTTAATTAATACAGTTTCTGTGTGATTATTTTGGGGCTGAGCAGCCGGGAACCAACAAGCAGTCTCCTTACAACACATAGGCTAACAGATTGGATATAAAAACAGAATCTATCCTTCTGCTGCATACAAGAAACACACTTCAACCTCAAAAACAGACATTGCCTCAGAGTAAAGGGTTGGGAAAAAATGTTCCAATCAAATGGACCTAAGAAACAAGGTGATGGTGTCGCTATCCTAATATCTAACAAAATAGACTTCAAGCTAAAATAATCAAAAGAGACATTTTATAGTAGCCACAGGGAAAAAAATCCATCAAGAAGAAATTTCAATACCTAACATCTATGCCCCAAATACAATGGTACCCTCATATGTAAAAGAAACACTTCTAAAGCTTAAATCATATATTAAACCCCACACTAATAGAGGGAGAATTCAATACTCCATTCTCACCACTGGACAGGTTAGTCAGACAAAATATTAACAGAGAAATAAGGGAACTAACAGATGTTATGACTCAAATGGACTTAACAGACATCTATAGGATATTCCACCCAAACATAAAAGAATATACCTACTTCTCAGCACCTCATGAAACCTTCTCAAAAATTGACCACATACTCAGTAACAAAACAAACCTCAACAGATACAAAAGAAATGGAAATAACCCCACATATCTTACCAGACAACCATGACTTAAAACTAGAATTCAAGATTTCATACATGCTCAAGATATCACCCAATGTTATAGAGCACTTCCTAATGCCTGAAAGATGTAGGACTCTCAGCTTCTTCTCCAGCAATGTCTGTCAGTGTACCACCATGTCTCACCATGGTGATGATGGACTGAACCTCTGAACTGTAAGTGAGCCACTCCAATTAATTATTTCCCTTTATAAGGGTTGCCATGGCCATAGTGTCTCTTCACAGCAATGGAAACCATAGACAACAGAAGTATACATGTGTGGATAGACAAATGGATGAATGGATAGATGGCAGATGCTTTGATTCATAGGCACATGAAGCGATGCATTCATGATGGAGTATCTATGGGAACCTTCCTGAGTGAAAAGGGGACATTAAATGTACCAGTCAACCCAAGCATCTAAAAGGGATAAAAATTTCCATACAATACCCATCAGAACAATATATGAAGCCCCCTGTTCTCAGAGTAAAACAGCAAGTACCAGAAGTAATGATATTTGGGAAGCCACCTGAATCGGGACTTTGCCTCTCTGTTATAAAACACACAGGTTGGTATAAAGCAAGGTATCTGGCACCTTAATGGCTAATATTTCCCAGGTTTCATGTAAATGGGGCCATCAGCAGACTAATGTGGCCAAAGTGGTACTAAGTGAGGTGAGATTTAGAGACCCTCAACCTCTCATGCTCCAGAATCCTCTCCAACTCATGAGTCTGGTGCTCAGCCGAGAGAGAAGCCTCGGGAAATGCTTAGGACAGAACTCTGTCTCCTGGAGTAATGGAATACATGTGACATGAAAGTAGAAGGAGAGGCTGTGTGGGGGAGAACAGAACCAACAAGAGGAGGCAGGAGGGAATAGGAGAGGGAAAAGGGAGGGGAAGCAAATAAGAACAAAGTATAGTGGTGTATATGTATGAAAATGCTGTAATTAAACCCACTACTCTCCATGCGAACTTAAAAATACATTTAAAAATACCAATTTACAGCAGCAACAACAAAAGAATCTGGGTCCTCTAATATGGAAGGTTAAACAATGCTGTTAGCCTCCCTGATCAAAAAAAAAAAACTTAAAATAAGTCAAATCCATTTCTTCTATTGCCTAAGACCATGAAAAAGCTCAAAGGAATTATCAAACCAAAATCTGCATAGAGACGACACCCCCAGAGAGGCATGGAAGGCCTACATGGCCTTTGTATCTGAAAATTCATCACACCTAGATAACTTGAGCCCACATCTTCACAGCTGTATGAACATGGGAGACAGAAGACAAAGGGAAAAGAGTATTCAGGGCGGGAAGTGGTTTTGTTTTGTTGTTGTTTTTAAAATTCTTCTCAGTCCCATCATGACCCCAAAGATATACAGCATACCTGAAAGAGTGAAGCAAACTCTCTCTCCTGGGTTCCCTGTAACTCCAGGAGGTCTAAATCAAAACTTGCTCAACACTGATCAGAGCAGCAGTGGGGAGGAGTCTTACGTGTCTATCAGAAGCCGGCTTCTTTGCTGAGGGTATGGTTCTCTGTAAATCTCCCCATGGTCCAAAAGTCTCACTAGCCATGAAGTCTATGCTCAAGGACCCAGCACCAGCCACACCCCCTGGCACTTGGTTGAATCTTATGAAAACTGCAGAAAGAAACATCAATAGCTCACACTGAAAAGACAGCCAAAACTAACTTAGGGACAGCAGCCCTAGGACAACACTGTACCCTGCTGCTAGCCCAGAAGGTTCCAGCAAACTCCAAACAACCTGGTGGGTCTAGCCTACCCCTCAGCCAGTATAGAGTTCATAGGCTAGAACTGAGCAGGGTTTACCACAGCTCTGATCTATGGGGAAGAGAGTTGATAGAATCTAGACACAATCTAGATCCTAGGTCTTTTCCAGCACTTGGGAGATGAAGGCAGGAGGATCATGAGATCCAGTCTAGCCTAAGCTACAGATTGAGCCCCTCTCCCAAATATAAAATGAGAGGGAAGATCCAAGGAACTAATGAATAACACTACCAAGGGGGCATGACTCTGAACCTCCTTCAAGTATTTCAGAAGCACAAATCACTTCAATGCAGTTGATATGCTGATTACAAATCATTTTATTGATTAAAATAACAAGCAAAATCTTGATTAGCCTAATTACAGTTACTATATATATTCAAAGATAAGAAAACAACAACCATGAAAATATAATCAATAATTATGTATTTGCACTAATTCAGACCTTCTGGTGCAGATCTCTTACGTGCATGTGTAAGCCACAGTATATACCAGATCTCTCTGGCTGTGGAAACGTGTGTGTAATAATTTAGGGGAACTCCTTTGGTTTTCTTTTAAATAAACTTTAAGATTGAGCTCTGGGTAAAAGCTACTCACATGAGACCTGCTTTCCAAAAAATAGTGCAGAGTTTGCAAAAATGAGACCAAAAGGGAGAAAGACTTCAAAGTGCATGTGAATGAATATACAGCTGGGGTTCCGTCCCTTTTGGGCTCCTTTGTAAGACCAGTGGGAATGCATCCCACAGGATGAGAAAATGAGTAAATTTATTCACCACTGTCCATCCCTCACTGGTTGAGAACGAGTCTTCCCAAAGCTTCTAAACAGCTCTGTTTGCAAGCCAAGCTTCCAGCTCATGTTAGTCACACCCTAAGTCAGGCAGAGAGAAACAACTGGTCTACCTAAGTGTCTACCAGTGGTAGCGAAGGAAGCCCCAGGGATCCCAGCAGACCATGAACCACCCAAGTGCATACTGGTCTCTCATCCATTGATTTACCCACAGTGAAATTACCATGCCCAGAACTCTGTGAGGCATTGAAAGTGTAGTTGTAACTGGACATGCACAGCTCTGGACTAGGAGTTTTTCTCACTTTAGCTTCATACCATGAATTCTGGTGATACAGGGCACTGGGGTTAAGTCCCTGGGTGCTGGATAAAAGAGGCTGTGTCTCTGAGCTGCTTTTCTGTCACTGTGGCAAACATACTTAAGAGAACAACTTCAAAAGAAAAAAGAATTATTTTGCTAATAGTTTCAGAGAGTTCAGCCATGGTCACCTGGCTCAGTGACAGTTCCTGGGTCCACTGACAGTCAGAGTGTCACAGTAATGGTAGCTTGTGAAGGAGGTAGCTGTTCACTTCAGAGTGGACAGGAGCAAAGAGAGGTGCTCCCATCAGGACAAGAGAGGACATAGAGCAGATTACATCCCTAAGCACATACTCCCAATGACATGATTGCCTCAACCACACTTCACCTTCCACAATCCAATCATCTTCCGATAGACTTCATATTTTTTCTCCATGAATGGAGTCATTCCTTAGGTCAGAGTCTTCATGATGTAATCCCTGAAGATGAGACATACAGTGGAGAAATACAGAAGTATGAACTTCCTTCATGACATTCCTTAACCCACTCAAGTTGACAATCAAGATTAGTTACTGCAGTGACCTTAAACAATTCACTGAACTCATATACTCTTTTGTTTATTAACAACTGGGAAGACTAAAGATGACAAATCATGCAGAGTTGTTGGCACAGCACCTGGCACTTGGCACTAGAGCTTCTAAGAAGAAAAATAGAAATATATAGATGATTGAAAGCCAACATGTAAGGAACTGCAAGGGTAGAAGGAGAGGTGGATATAGGACCATACCTTTGGGGAACAACGGCTGAGGTATGTGTACTTCCCAAAGCCTCACAATAGAAACCAGCCCCTTGACTATGCCCATGGATGGTGGGACTCAGAAACTCAGCTGGGAACTCACATGGGAAGGCTAGGAGAAGGGTGGGTCTTATCTCAGTGACTAAGCTTGGAAGTTACAGGGACATGCGGTAGGAAACTACAGTCCCTGGGGCTAGGCTGAATGGGCCCATCTTTGACTAATATTGACCCATCAACTTGGATAGTTCTAGAATAACCTAGAAAACAAATCTCTGAAATGAGTGTGAGGGATCACCTAGATTATGTTATTTGAGATGGGAAGATGTGCACTAAATGTGGTCAATACTATGCCATGGTCCGGGGTCCTGGACTGAAGAGAGAGAGAAAAAGCAAGTTGGACGTAAGTATTCATTCCATATTGCCTCCTGACTGTGGCTGCAATGTGGCCAGCTGCCTGCATTCCTGCCACCATGCCTTCCCTGCCACCCTGCCAGGCTGAACTGAACCCTTCCTCTCTCCTATTGCTTTCTGCTGGATATTTGATCACAACAAGGAGAAAACTGGTAGTATACCATCTTTTCATGTTCAACAGCTGTTTCTGCACAATTCCAGAAGGGAAGAATCAAGAGAGAAACTAAATGGCCTGTGTTCTAGTTTCATTTCTGTTACTATGACAAAATACTCCAACCAAGACTAGCTCAGAAGAGAAACGGGTTTTAATCATTTTACCAGTAACAGTCCGTCATCCCAGGAAAGTCGGGGCAGGAACTTAAGCAAAGAAGCAAAAATCAAAAGGAACACTGCTCGCTGGCTTGTGTGCAGGCTCATGCTCAGCTAGTTTTTCTATACAGCCAGATCCACCTGACTAGGGATGGCACCACCCACAGTAGACAATCCCTCCCAGGCATGCCCATAGGTCAATCTGATCTAGGATATTCCTCAATCCAAGCTTTCCTCTCAGGTGACTCCTGCAAGTATCAAGTTGACAAAGCTAGCTAAAGTGACCTGCACAGCCAAAAATATTTATTTTCCCAACCATTTATAGAAAACACTGACTAAATCCTCATCTGGAAATAGTTCGCTTACATCATTAACAGAAGATGCCCATTTCTGATTTGGATCCCAACTGGGTTGTCAGCCTCTCATCCTAAGGCAATCTAGGCTCCCTCTCAGCCTGGTGACTAGTTCTCAGAGCAAGTGTCCCAAGATGAAAGTTGCCAGAGCTCTAGGACTCCACCTCATAAGCCCCTAGGTATCACTTTTGCACTGTCTGTTGTCCAAAGCAGTCATCGAAGCCTGCAGGTGCAAGATGAGACTACAGACCTCACACCTAGCTGCTAAGAGTAACAAAGGCATTATGGGAAAGCAGCAGTGATGGGAAAATGTTGTTTTGACAAATGCAACAGTCCATACACAGAGAGTTTTTAAATGACTCCATTTATTCTTTGAAAGTTTTCATGCAAGTATACAATGTATCTTGATCATAACCTATCCTCCATTCCCACTCCAACTTCCCCCTCCAAGAACCCCTTACCACCTTTATCCCAACTTCAGGTTCTTTTATATTTTTTTTAATAACTCACTGAATCTAATTAGTGCTGCCGATATGCACATGTTGTGGGGCCATCCACTGGGGCACAGGCAACCTACCATTGGCCATACCACAAAGAAAAATGACTTTTTCTCTCCTGGCGGCAGCCATCAGCTTTCAAGAGCTCCTTAGATACTGGTTTGACCTCACAAGCATCCTAGAATGTTAGCTGGCTTGATCTTGTGTAGGTAACCATAGCTGCTGTGAGCTCATGTGTGCAACAGCCACGCATGTACAGAAGGTAGCATGTCACAGCTCTCCTCCCCATCTTCCTGTTCTGGCGACCCATCAGCCCCTCCACCATCTCCTCTGCACAGAGATTTGTAATAAATCAGGCAAAGCAGGGAAGTGGATGCCTGGTGGAAATTCAGCCGAGGCTGCCGTGTGAATGGGAGTGAGCCAGACACGAGTGACCATTTGATGACCATCGATCCTTCCTCACAGTACCACAGCTCTTGGACATCTGCCCACGGAAATGTATCTCCAAACAGGGGCAGGGCAGTCAGGTAAGGGGGGGTCCAGGAAGTGCTATCCTGCCCTTGAGAGTCCTACTCGTAAATAAAAACAGACCAGTACAGATGGCAGCAACGTGCACTTAGATCAGCCTGGACTGGGAACAGTGTCATTGTGCCTGAAATTTTAGTCAATTAGTAGAATAACAACCAACTCTTAGGATAATAGCAGATGCTGACGGAAGCCCTTACCGGAGGCTGAGCCCTGTGCTGTGTTGTTTTCTTACAGTGTTTCTTCCAACACTTCCAAACACCAGGCGGATTTGGCTTCGGGTTTTGTTCTGTTTTCTCATTTTTATTCTGTTCCATTTCATGTTGAACAGAAACATTTGTAAAGGGCTTTTGCTTCCGAGAAAACAAGCTGCAGGCCAGAACTCTGACCCCAGCCCCTCCTGGCACCGCTGTACAAGGGTGTATGGCAGCCCCGAGACCACTCTGACAGGACGGTGCTTTATCTCCTGCTGCCGCCGTTAGACACAGATCACACAGCCAGGCCTGGCCAGAGATAAAGAGTGTTGTTCTTCACGCCTGGGAAACTAAAGTGCTTGACTTACAGGCCAAGCTTCCTTTGTAACAACGCGTCTGAAATACAGCCTCTGCCTGTTTGTTGCTAAGACGTGGGAAGAACCACATGGGGCCGGGAAGCCTGCCTTCCCTGGTGTAGGAAACAGAAGGGACACACCAACAAGAGCTGTCACCTCAGGCTGTTTGGAGCCAGAGCTTATATTAGGTATCCCACAGTCCCAAGAACCGTAAAAGGTTCCCCCCAGGCACACTCTGTGCACCTCCACGCTCATGAGTCCCAGTTTCAGTCAGTCCTGGGCACCAGGAGCACCTCTGTCCACCTCTGGGTTAGACACAGGGGCTCCCTGACTCCTCACTTACTCTCCTAAACGGGGGAGCATGAGGCCAGGAAGGCTAGACCCATCATAGACTCCTTCTCAGTACCCTCCAGGACCAGCACCAAGCCATGTGCCAACCATCTTCCATCCATGCCAGCTGGGCGAGGAGATGAAAAAAATAATCCCATTTATGGCTGCTCCTAACCCGCTGTGAAGTCTGTACTCAAAGTTCTGACCTAAGTGCTGGGACCTTGGGTTCTGGCTGCTCTCCATGCTCGTTACTACCACCCAACCGTGGTACCTGAGTTCCTCGTTTCCTGTCAGTGAAGAAGGGATCTTGGAAAATCGGAGGTCCCATGTTCCTTTCCACCCAGAAACTCAGGCTACAGCTTAGGCCCCAGCAGAAGTCCATTCTGCAGCTACATGCCTCCCCACACCTGATGATTCGGACCAGGAATTCTCCATCAAGCGAATCAGGCTGCCTGTGCACAGCCGGTCTGAATCCAACCAAGCTTAGAATGCAGCCACAGGAGCCTCTTCAGCCATACAGGAACGATGCTTTCCTGAGAACCATGTTCAGGTGGTTCAGATTTCATCAGAGATGATAGTGTGAGCCTCCAACCTGGACATCCCCCTGTGAAAGTCACCATTTCCTTCCAGTTCATTCCCCAAGCTCATCTGGCCTACCTGGCAAGTGGGCTCCCTCCTCGGTCATCACTGATTGGTTTGGATAGTTCATGCTGAACCAATCATAGTCTCCAACCAGAACTGTGACAACTTGGAAACAGAAACAATTGACTGTGAGTTACCATCTTTCATTTTGTTTCTTTGTTTTTTCTCCCCATGGGAGTTACCACTATTTGTCATTGCAAGCATATGACCATGATGGATTGATCAATGAGTAAATCAATGGACTAGTAAGTGAATGGCCAGTGGAACTGTGGGTTACGGTGAATTGGTAGTAGAATATGCTCAGAGAACTGTGCTGGAAACCCACAGAGCCTCAGGAACCCCACAAGCCTTGGGAAGCTTGACAAGAAGCAGGTCTCGGAGATGGAAGAGTAGACCATCTGCGCTGATTTGGATATGGGGTTCCCCCACCAAAATAAAAACAATCCATTCATGTGTTACAGGCTTGGCATGGAGCTTGGGGAGAGTGCAAAAGCTTATACAGGCTATGACATATGATGGGTGTGAACTTCGTCCTGCTGATAGATGAGCCTGGGGCTGGGGTGAAGCACTGGCACCATGACATTGTCCATGGAGTGATCCCTGCACAGTGCATCGTCAGAGGTGGTGGTAAGTAGGCGGTGAGGCCTAGCTGGCGGAAGTAGGCCACTGTTGTGCCTCGTCTCGAACTCCTTCCTCTCTGCTTGCTAGCCGCCAACAGCCAGCAGTTTTTCTTCACCATTCTTTTCCATCATAATTCTCTGCCTTGGACCAGTGAGAGGACACAGAGGCTAAAGGTGCTTGCTGCCAAGCCTAACGACCTGAGTTCAATCCCCAGGAACTACATGGTGAAAGGAGAGAACTGACCCCTGAAAGTTCCCCTTCTACCTCTGCATTCAAGCTGTGGTACATGTGCACACATGTGTATAAACACACCAAATAAATGTAATAAAAGTAACACTAGCAATGCCAGCTCAGTGTGCACTGAGAATCAAAGAATCCTCTTTGCTTTCAAATTGCTTCTCTATGGCTGTCAAAGCAACAAAGACTAACTCATGCTACCTGTGGTTCCTACAGATGGGTCCCGGCAGATTCTCAGATTGTCTCCAGCACCTCTTCTTTCCGTCTGGGCTAGCTGAGTCTGGTTCTGCTCCCCGCAGCTGAATGTCCCCCAGCTTCTAATATCTGTGCAGATGGAGATGAAGACAGACACAGTCTTCCCTCTGGGAGACCCAGTGACCCCTCTGAGACACAATGGCGGAGTCTACACTGGCCTAATATCCAGGAGAGAAATGCAAAGACAACCCCTGGCTGGCTCTGTGGCCTTTAAGAACACATATTGAATGATCACCTTGCTTTACATCCGGACTCTCACACTCTGGGAGACACTTGCTCCTGCCATGTGTCCTGGGTGCCAGGTTCTCCCAGATGGGTGTGAACTTCACCTGGGGGCTGGGGTGAAGCATCACTGCCCTCAGATCTCATTAGTTAAGCATGCCTGATGACAGGTGCCGCTGTCACTCCTCAGGAGGAACTCAGGTGGCACCTGTCACTGCTGGAAGAAGTCATTCACACCAGATCTGTCTCCTTGCACCACCCTGCCACTGGGTGATGGGGCCTCCAACAAGTGAGGGGAGGAGACGTTCACACTTGGGTTTGTAAACTGTCACCTTTATAAAAACAGGCGGTGTTTGCTATTACAATTAAAAGCACTCGTGTCAAGTTTTGCTTTTAATTAAATTCTGTGCCTTTGACTTGCTAAAGAGTATCAGAGGACTTGTAGCCTACAGGATGCAGGAGGAAGATGAGAAAAATCTGATAGAAGTTTCCAGAAGAATGAAAAGGCCTCTTAAAGCCTCTGGCCCTAGTTGGAGTCAAAATGTAAAAGCCATCAGGGTTTTCTAGGAGAGGTGGTGAGAAAATGGGGGGCCCTTGGCTAATGACAACAGTTGCACATCCAACACTTCTTCCCCGCCAGCAAAACTCCAACATGGCTCAGGTATCAGATGAAGAGCCTCAGGCCCAGGGTGCCTCTCTCTTCTAGCCACAAGGACCCAGAGCTATCTGCTAGGGGAACTTTATTACTACATAAAAGCAGGCCTTGGAGCTGGGGACATGGCTCGGTGGGTAAAGGGCTTGCTTTGCAGGGACCTGGGCTCAGGATCTACACCCAACAGCAGCACTGGGGCATGGAGATAGGCTAGGCTAGGCGGACCCAGGGGCTTGCCATTCAACCAGTCTAGCCAAAATGATGGATGAGTTTCACATTCTGTGAAACAATGCTAGAGGTGGGGGGGGTGATAGAGGAATGTATAGGAAAATATGCCTATACCAATCTCCAAACACACACACACAGAGAGAGAGAGAGAGAGAGAGAGAGAGAGAGAGAGAGAGAGAGATTGTCTGCTTTCATACTGCCCCCTGCCCTGCCTCCAAACCCCAAACAAGGCATGAGGATACAAAGTATGAAACTAACTCCGGCAGCCATTTTGTGATCATGAGGGGATGGTCACATACTCTCACGATACAGCTTAGCTGCTGAGCCGGTTTCAGCACCCTTATACTGCTGATCCCCTCCCCAGCCCAGGAGGTGACAGTGTTTGGCCTTTAACACAGAGACAGTAGGATGCAAAGACTCCGTGAGTTGATGAAATCACACGCCGAGCCCAGGAACAGCTCAGGGCTGGAGCTCCAGGGAGCAGAGCAGAGAGGGTGCTGTGGCAGAATCCCGGAACTCCTGTGCTGCTGCAAGGACCCAAAGTCCTACCCCGCTGAGAGGCATCAGCCACCGCTAGGAGAGTCCCAGCGTGGGTGGCAGTGGGAGTTCCTGCGACTCTCTGTGTGTCTAACACTATGTTGATGATGAGACAGACGCTGAAGTCCCGGGAGAGCACAGATCAGATACCAGTTGTGACAACAGAATGCTGACTGGAAGCCGGTCTCTGAGCTAAGGTGCACACACAGTTAGCAGAATTGCTAGGCAAAGGTGAAAAGGCAGAAATAACATTAATTAAGTACCTAGTGTGGGTGAGGCCCCCGGCAACAGTATTTGATAAACATTATTACATTCAATAGGTGTGATGATATGACAAGACAGAGGAGACCCTGCACCCCTGTGTGCATCCCTACATTTAACAGATGCAGTAACTAGGGAGTGACTTGCTCAGGACCAACCCAAGATTACCAGATTTACAATTATTTGCAATTTACAAGCAGATAAGTAAATATGCTAGTCATCTTCCTAATACTGGCACAAGATACCTAAGGAATCAATTTATAGGGAAGGTTTATTGGGCTCCCAGTTTGAGGTTTCTGTTCATGGTCACTTGGCCTTGTTGCTCTGGACCTCTGGTGGCCTAGTTTGTCACAGCAAGAATGCATGGCAAGGATGCAGAGGGCCTTCATACTTCAGGATGATGGGAAGCAGAGGAAGGGGAAGCTCTCGTCAAAAGCCAAGACTCCCAATGACTCTACTTCCTCCCACTAGGACCCATTCTGAAAGGACCCGCTGCCTCCCAATAGCAATAGCTGTGAACAGATGGCTTTCCAGGTCATTCAAGATCCACAGCAATGCAAAAGAATAAAAAAGTAAAGACAACAAAACCAAGAATCTTTCCAAAATGCCTAAATCAACCCCATTTGTTATATATGAAGATGAAGAGTGAGACTTATCTGGGGCCTGAGGGCCAGCTCTGCTCTCAACCCTTGGGATCTCTGACCAGCTCTGGAGAACACCTGTCACAGTGATACCGCAATGTACAGTGGCCATGAAATGGTGCATGGCTTTGGCATTGCACAAGTCTAGTGAGGGTTTACCGACCATGGCATGAATGGGACCCTGGTACCATACCAGGCAAACAGGCCTGGGTACATTTGGCATTCTTCAGCATGAGAACCTCTGAGAGGTTTGTAGAAGGGTCCTTCTGTATTTCTGTTGCTTTCATTGGTTAATAAAGAAACTGCCTTGGCTTCTTGATAGGGCAGAAATCAGGTAGGTGGAGTAGATAGGACAGAATGCTGGGAAGGGGACAGAGTCAGAGAGCTGCCTCCATGAAGCCTCCAGGGTCAGACATGCTGAATCTTCCCAGTAAGCCCACTACCTCATGGTGACTTACAGACTATTAGAAATGGTTTGAATCAAGATGTAAAAGTTAGCCAATAAGGGGCTGGAGATAATGGGCCAGGCAGTATTTTAATTAATACAATTTCCATGTGGTTATTTTGGGTATAAGCTAGCCATGTGGCCAGGAGCTGGGCAGGACGCGGCCAGCCCACTCCTCCTCATTGCAACAGAGGTTTATTTAATACTGGTGTGCATTCCGGTTTGCTTAGGTGGTGCCCAGATATCTTTAACTTGTGCAAGTACTCGATGAGGTTAAGGCATGGTTATCTGCAGATGTCCCCTTAAAAATCCTCTTAGCCATGGTTGACTGGAACCCACAGTGGATCCAAGATAGGAGAAACTGCCATGGGCCCTTTTCCCTCCTCAAACAAAGAGAAGAGGGAAGAATACTTGAGAATTTAGAACCATATGTTTGTATCCAATCCTGACCCCAAAACAGCAGCTAAATCCTCAAAGATTCCTTGAGTATGAAAGAAACTGCTGGCCAGGCCAAAGGGGAGACCATAGCTTCAGCGAAACTATGAAGTTGAGGAGATCCTTCCAGATGATTCAGGGACAAGGCAGATGCCCACAGGAAATCCAACCCTACCAAAAAAAGTGACTATTACCCCTACAGCCTCTGAGAGTCAGCTAGAAATACAAAGGAGTCCACAAATATTGCTGGAGAAAGGCCTTCGTCCTGAACAAGTAAGATGGTGTGGAACCGAAGAGCTCCGGTTAGGGAAGAGTCCGTTCTCTGGGCTGCTGAACCCTGCAAGACAATGGGGCATGCTAAGAGCCAGCATCTAAAGGCAAGCAGATCTAGCTTAAATGATTGTAGAACCGCATACCATCGGCTTAAGTCTGTACGACTCACTTTCCCCCACTGTAAACCAGAAGCAATATTGATAACTTCCTTCCAGCACAGCTGTTAGGAAAAACAAGGTCTGTGATTCACACACGGCACACAATGGATGTGCTCCATAATGCCACCTGTGATCATGATAATTGTGCTTTAATATGTAAAGAGCCTCCTAAGTCCAAGAATTTTAGCACCTGCATGACACCTTTCCTCAAGACAGAAGGAAAGCCTCATGATGTCTTCGAACTTTGGGGCCCTGGGTATAGAGATCCTGTGTCGTTCCTAACTCAGAGGGCAGAGCTGCAAGGCAGTTGATGGTCTGTGTGACAGTCCCTGACTTTACTGTCTCTCTTTCTGTTACTAACAGACTTCAGAATCAAGATCAAACCCTGGTAATCAGCCCCTGGCTTCACCCAGACCTGCAGGAACTCCAGCAATCAGCACTTGCCTTGCTGGAAGCCCAAGACCCCACACACACATCCTGACAGCACATTTTAAAGATACAAAACCAATCAATAGGGAGCATTCAGAGAGCCGCTGCCGGTGGTTGGAAGAGAATAGATACGGAGAAAGTCATAAGGATGATAAATCCAGGCTCAGCTCCTCTCTGACTAATGTAGGCACTAAAACATGCCGTGAATAACCTGCTCTGAAACGTGTCACGCTTCTGAGGGACCAATCAATCTCCGGCTCTCGGTGGACCACATTAAAATAAATTTGTCACTGTGAGGTTATGAAATATTGATGGTGTTTGTGAGTCTGGGTGTTAGGAGGTGGAAAGGTGTATCAGACGAGGGAGACAGGGTGTGGGAGCTGTTTTAATGAATTATCTCCAGACTGGGAAGAGAAACATACACACAGGCTGGAAGACAACGAAGAGCACAAGAGGAGACGTCACCGTGGAAGCGCAGTACCTTGAGACCGGATCTGAGTTCCAAAGGACAATGAGGGACGGGGCTCACCAGAGGGAGCCAGACAAGGACAGAGGTCCTGATAAAACAAATTTGAGGAATTACATCTTTAATCCACATCTTCAAGAAATACTTGCAGGGGAGTATATTAAAGGTTCTGAGAAGTCCTGCAGCAAAAAGTTCATTTGGCTCTGTGCTAGTTCATTTTCCCAAATACTATTTAACATAAAAGAAAGGAAATATGTTGTTCAACTCTAGAATCCCATGGGAAATGGTTTGGAAACACAAACCCACATCCTTGCAACACAGAGTTAGGTTCACAGGCCATCAACCCCAGCATCCGCGGAGGCTGTTATCAGTTCCATCCCTGGGGCAGATGCTACGTCATCCCAAGTGATTCGTGTACAGTGAAGGATGAAAACAAGTACGGAGTTCAACGATTCTCCAGGAAAAGATCTCCATGTGGGATCAGGTGAGCTACGCCTGGCAATTAGGGCTTCTGTCTGGAATCCTGTCATGGTCTGCACCGGGAACCAAGAAACTCTCTTTGCCCACTACCAAGGACACTTGTCTGCTGTGCGTTTACACGCAAAGGTGGAAACTTACGAGACATTGGTTTTTTTGTTGTTGTTGTTTTGTTTTTTTTTTTTTTTGCTTTTTTCAAGGTAGTGTATATTAATTGTCAGAAAAAAAAATTGAACTCAGATGCATCCGGGGCTTCTCTTGAGAGAAGTAGCACTGGGTTACTGTGTGGTATTTTTGCATCTGAAAACCAAGATCCACGCACACGTCCACCTGGACCAGAGAAGCTGAATCGGTGTCATAGGCCAGCAAGAAGCTCCCTATCAGGCTCAGGCTTGTCATGTGTCCTCCAAAGATGTCTGCTCCACAGGCAGAACACAGGGAGAGTTGACTAAGCGAAACCGTTACTGACAGTAGAGACGAGAATGCAGGCTCTCGAGGGACAAGGCCCAGTTCCACTGCTGACTTAGCAATGTGACCTTGGCACATGACTTCACCTCTCTGAGCCCCAAGGCTCTGGTTGTGCTGTTTGCCCTTTTTTGCCAGCACCCAGCCCATGCCTGACTCGGTAGATAGCTGGAAACATGTGTGAGGCTTCAGTGAAGAGAAAGACCAGGGCCCCTGGCTCATAGAATTGTACTGAGAATTCACACAGTTGAATGGGGAAGATACAAAGCTCACAGTGGACATGTTTGTGACTTTTCATGTAGAGATATGAATTAATATCTGCTCACTCTACAAAGGGGACCAAAGACATAGAAACAAAACAAACAAACAGTAGCACTCAGGACTAGCTTGGCAACCCAGGGAGTTTACTGGGATTATTTACATAAGTATGCACAAGAGGCTACTCTCAGGAGCATAGGAGCCCGAACCTTACCAGAAAGGTGACCAAGCATGCATGACAGCTGGTGAAATCTTCACCCCAGAGTCACACAACTTGCAGGCGGCTCAGTCAACTTGGGAGTCTTGTGGCTTTGGAGGGCTTCCTGAGCCTACTCCCCAAAATCTTAACTCCAAGGAAAGATCTCCACTACATACAACAAGGGCCTGGATTTTAGCAACACGTGGGTTGCATGTGAGGGCCTGGGGCTTACCAGTATGTGGGTTGTATGTGAGCCATCACAACACCGTGACGAACTCCCAAAAGCATCATTTGTAAACATGAAGGTTTCATTGAGTTTACATAGTATCGGAGATTTTAGTCCATGAACAAGAACCCTCCATGCTCTGAGGTGACAGGGAGGCAGATCATGTGGCATGACAGCTTGGCAGAACACAGCTTCTCACCCCATGGTAACCAGAACACAGCTTCTCACCCCTCGGTAAACAGAAAGCAGCGAGAGGAGAGTGAGGAGGAGGCCAGGGACCAGACAGACTTGCTTCATGGCACATTCCCAGCAGCGACTTTCTCCTCTCCAACTTTTCTTCCAATAATTAATCCATCAATAGATTAAGCTATTGATTAGGTCAGCACCCTCATGATCTAATTGTTACCCCAAGCCTTATATCTGAATATTGAACTGGGACCTTCAATGTGACCCTTTTAGGGCCCCTAAAATCCACAGAGAGAAGATCCCATTTCTAAAGCACTGCTAAGAAAACAACGACTGCCCTTTACATGGCGGCGGGTCCTTGGTGAGTGCCACAGCTTCAGATCCACCCGCCCAACTGGACTGGTAAGACCAGCCTCTAGCCCCAGGCGCTCTGCTCAATTGGGAGGCCCTCTCTCCCCTTCCCCCAGCTTTTCTGTATCCCACACCCCAAGAGTGTCCCTGGGCAAAGCTCCCCTTTGACGGGCCCCGGTTCCTCGCGGGAATTGGCCTGCAGCAGGGCTGGGACCTTGGACAAGGGTGGGTCCAACATAAACCTGCAGGACTCCAGGTCCTTGGTGAGTGCCACAGCTTCAGATCCACCTGCCCAACTGGACTGGTAAGACCACCTCTAGCCCCAGGCGCTCTGCTCGATTGGGAGGCCCCCTCTCCCCCTCCCTCGGCTTTTCTGTGTCCCACACCCCAAGAGTGTCCCTGGGCAAAGCTCCCCTTTGACGGGGCCCCGGTTCCCCGCAGGAATTGGCCTGCAGCAGGGCTGGGACCTTGGACAAGGGTGGGTCCAGCACAAACCTGCAGGGCTCCAGCAGAGAAGCTAGCCCCTTTGATTGTGGCTGGTCCTTGGTAAACACCACTGCTTCAGATCCCTCCTACTGGACTGGACCAGAGCAATCCTCGCAGACCAAGCAAGTGACCAGTATCTACTACTAGTTGATCCACCTGGAGAAGAAAAGATGGGCAGGCGCCAATCCAAGAGTT
>JAQHUG010000077.1:5852064-5869700 GCA_028555095.1 Dicrostonyx torquatus
ACCAACACCACACATGGAAAAACACAGGAAAGTCCCTACTCTGGATGGCTGTCTGCCAACAATGGGATAATGGAAAAGAAACTGTTGTGTACCACACCATGCTTGAATCTTGAAGAAGCAGAACCCAGGATAGATGAGTGATAAATAAGAATTTGGAATCAGGGCCAGGTGTGGTGGCACATGCCTTTAATCCCAGCACTCGGAAGGTAGAAACAGGTGAATTTCTGTGAGTTTGAGACCAGCCTGGTATACATAGTGAGTTCCAGGACAGCGAGGGCTATGTAAAGAGACTCTGTCTCAAAAAAAAAAAAAAGAGGGAGGCTTGGAATCAGCAAATAAGAAACCTCAAAAAGGTGGGCATGGTGGGACATACCTGTCATCCCAGCACTTGGTGGAGGTAGGAGAATCAGGAGTTAAAGCCCAGCCTCCCGTATACAAGTGTGAGGCGAGCCTAGGCTATGATAAAGAGAGAGGAAAGGAGTGAGAGAGGGAGAGGAAGAGAGAGAACGTTAGGTAAAATGGAAATCACCTTGGAACTTCTATTTGGTGCCTATAATGACCGTCCTTGTTCTGCATAACTGTCTCCTTGAAATAGGGAACATGGGAGTGTAAGGCAAAGCAAAGCAAAGCTCCTTGCCACACAGCGGCCAGCAGCAGAAACCAAGGATCTACGACAAGCAAGTCCTTCCAGTACATTCCCCCAGCAACTACTTCCTCCAATGAGGCCCCCTCTCTAAACAGCACACTGAGTTACAAAGTTATCATTGGATTCATCTACCAATGCTATCAGACCCCTCACAATTCGGTCATCTCTCAAAGCATCATCTCTGAAAACCGCTGTGTTGAGGGCCAATCCTTAAGTCCATGGGTTAAGGAGGACATTTCAAACTCGTGAGAATGTGATCTGTACCCACCAAGCTCAACAGAGCACCTCAAACATAACAGAAGCCCAATAAATACGCGTTGGCTTCATGAGCCACAGCAAGGAAACCTTCCACCAGGGTCTGCAAGCTCTTCATACCCACCCCACCAAGCCTTGCCTCACCATGCCCACTGTCCACTGAATTCCATGCTCTTGTCTCACAGAGCCTCCCTGGGCCACTGGCACACTTTACCTATGATCACACACACCCACACCTGAGCTCCAAAGCAAAGAGAGAGTCTGCTGTGGCCCATGTCCTTGGGCATAGGACAATGCGCTGCACCTGGCAGGTGCACAGAAAAGGCTGATGACCATGCAAAACTCCACTTGGAGGTTTTATTACAAACAAGGTAGGCAGGACCAGCAGAATCCAGCTGATGTCATCTCAAAGTCACAGGAAAGATCTTTGGTAAATCAAGTGGAATGCTGGGGAGTATGGAAGATAAATAACATATTGATTTTCCAAGAAAAGGAAACGCTCAATCCAATCCCAAGAAAAATTCTAGGCCTTATTAACTGGTCAGTCAGCAGCTAATTGTAAAAGAATAAGGCACTTACCAAGATCTAAGGTGCATCCCCAGGGGGTGTCAGGTGAAATTATTCTAAGTTCCTTTTTGGTGAGGTGCCTATGCTCATAACTGAGACTGTTATATTTTAGACAAGTATTCATCCATTCAATAGATATTTCTAGATGAGTCACCCACTGCAGGCTCTGTGTTTGCACTGTGGATGTGACACGAGCAATCAGCAGAGCCCATGTCCCCAGATGACTAAGTGATGTATGGAGCACAGACAACACACAGTTAGGTGACATGTCTGGTATGACCCATGGTGAGGGAAGAGGACAGACTGGCAAGGGCTAAACAGCACTAAACAGCAGGAGAAGGCATGCAGGAGACATCTTGGAAAAGGTTGAGAATGTTTGGGGAGACAGACACCAGATTTCTAGAGCTAGAGATACCAGGCTATGGAAGCAATGTGTACTCAGAGTCAAGGTCCATAGCTGAGCTGCCTGCTGGCCGCATTAAAGAACAGCAGGCTGGTGCAGGAGGTCCCTCTGTCTTTGTGTTGCTTTCATTGGTTTATAAAGAAATTGCTTTGGGCCCTTGATAGGGCAGAACTTAGGTAGGCGGGAAAAGTTAAACAGAATGCTGGGAAGAAGAAGGCAGAGTCAGAGAGACGCCATGGATCTGCCACCAGAGAAGACATGCTGCTAAAACTTAGCCGGTAAGCTACTGCCACATGGTAATACACAGATTAATAGAAATGGGTTAAATCAAGATGTAAGAGTTAGCCAATAAGAGACTAGAAATAATGGGCCAAGCAGTGATTTAATTAATACAATTTCTGTGTCTTTATTTCGGGGCTAAGCTAGCTGGGTGGCCGGGATGAACAAGCAGGCCCCTTCCTGCAACAGCAGGCCCTTGTGAAGCAGAGACCGTGAGGGGGATGATGCAGTAGGAGGGGAGGGAGAGGAGATGCAGTACAAGGAGGGCCTTGATCACGTAGCACTGCTCACAACTTCCAACAAGCCCATCCACAGGAGAATGGATACATAAACTGTAGTGTTCTCACAGCATGGAATACTAGACAACAAAGAAGATGACTGCTGCTTACCCCACTGTGACACTATGTATGGGCTTCAAAACATAATATTAAATGAAAGAAATCAGGAATAAGACTTTTATACTGCATGGTTGCATTTATATAAAGTTTAAAAATGGGCAAGACTAATTTATGCAGTTATAAGCCAAGATAGTGGGGGATCTTATATGGAGTGACCCTCAAACCATCTTGGAAATTTTGCACCAAATACAGTTCCATTGGTTTGGGACAAGCCAGGACAAGCCTCTGAAGTAGCCATGGTTGCAAGTGACTAAAGAATTGTGGCATAACCCATGCCTCTATTTCTGCCCAAAATAATCATGTATTTCACACGAGAGCTAACAGGATCTGAAGCCCTCCCTAAGCAGGGGCCTATCACCTGGACCCACACACTCTCCAAACCGCATGTGTGCCATTATCCTCTCCTGAACCTTCAAGTCCAGTGAGACCATTTTGATTGTTTCATATAAGTTACTGCTTAACCTTTGGTAGAGAAGACGTTCCTATCAAAATATAAGTATAAGAACATGGCAAGAGCTGAACCTACGGCCACCTGAAGAGGCTTGTCCAGTCTTCATTACCCTGGTCAAGGCTCCATCAGCAACAGCTGATGACGCAAGTCCTTTTGTGACAGACTCATATATGCTGCATCTCATCCTCAGCACATCGGGGATTATTCCTATGAGAACTAAGCTTGGCAGAACATTGGTAAGGTGCTAGGTTGCAATGTGGATATGGTCGGCACCACCTTCCGTGTTAGCTGTTCATCTCATTGCTGTGATCACTCAACAGAGAGAAACTTGTGGTCTAAGGGGACACAGTCCATCATGAGAGGGAATACACGGTAGTGAGCACATCGGGAAGCCAAGAAAAGTGAGTGCTGTTATTCAAGTAGCTTCCTCCTTTTTCCCTTGATTCAGTTCAAAACTGGGTCCTATCTAATGGTGCCACCTGCATTTGGGGAATGCCTTCCCCCAATTAAACTGCCCTGGAAAGACTGTCATAGACAGAGCCCAGAGGTGTATCTCCCAGGTGATTCTAAAGCCAGCCAAGCTGGGAGAGGAGATGAACTGTCCTGCCTTTCATCCCAGATCAGGATTCCTGAAAGAGTTCTCGACTTATGAGCAGGAGAGCTGGGGCACCCATCACTCTCTACTGAAGCTTCAGCAGAATGGAATGCAGTAAGGGGAAAATGGGAAGGGGATTGACTCTCTTTGTCTGAGTCTCAGCCCCAAGGAAGCCAGTGGAGACAGAAGGCCCAACAGACACAGAACCATTAGTAGTGGGGACCCAAAGAACCGTGTGTTAAGGGAAGGAGAGACTAGAAGCTGCCTCTGGGGGCATACTCATTGGTGCTCAGTAGCAACCCATAGAGCCATGCTGGGGCTAGATTAGATTTGCAGCTCCCTAAACCTCAGCAGGATGTAGATGAGGAAGAAGAGAATACTGGGGCTTGCCTCTGCCTATGGACCTACCCCAAAGTGGGAAGAGAAGCTATCCTAGTATTCAGTGAGCAAAGAGGAATAGCAAACTCAGGCTACTCAGTCTGGATCAGTATCTATGAAGGTCTGACCCAGAGAAGGCACTGGACTGGAACCAGAGGCAGAGGAAACATTGAGTAGGATAGAGGTCCAAGAGGACCAGGCAAGGTTCCGCTGAGCACAATGAGGCCAAAGCAGGACTACAGAACTCAAACCCTATAACACTTGCCAGCTCCATCAACTGGTAAGTTTTGGTTAACCAGAGGAACACTGCTGTCAGTAAGTCACTGCAGAAAAATGACCTGGAGGTCATCAAGTCACACAGCAAATGGCCAGGAAACAGCTGCAGTAGCTCCCCAGATGTCCCCTCTCACAAGGGGAGCCAGGCCTTGATGGTATCTACCAAGTCCAGTCGAGCTTCGAAAAATGCCAGTGACCCATTTCAGGATATCAATCTCGCCCTTCACGCCTCATCACTGGGGGATGTGTGAACACTCCGCTTGGTGACTGAACATCCCTATATCAGTCACATGTCTTATTGCTGTGACTCAATACCAGACAAAAGCAACACAAGAAAGAAGTATTCATTTCGGCTCGCAGTGTGAGGTGACCCACCGTGAGGAAAGACATGGCTGTGGAAGTGTGGGATGTCAAGCTACATGGTGCCCACCCTCAAGAACCAGAGAGAGAGAAATGCCAGTGCTCAGTTTCCTTCTCTTTATTCAGTTTGGGACTCCAACCCATGGGATGACGCCATCCACAATTTGAGTTTCCCACCTCAATTAACTCAGTCTAGAAACTCCCTCAGGATGTGTCTAGGGGTTTGCCTCCAGGATGATTTCAGACCCTGTCAAGTTGACAGTCAAGATTAAACCATCATGTCTGCCTAGGAAGCCAGTCATTGGAAAGACATGCTGCCTCTGTGCCCTGGGGAGCATTCCTACAGAAGGCAGCATTCCAAAGGTAGAGAACATACAGCCCTTTCGCTGTCCTACAGACTTACCCTGCCTCCACTCCCCATCCAAGTCCAGCTGGTCTGGCGTCTCAGTCCATGGTCACCATCACAGAGCAGCCCAGAGGAGGCTGCTCTCCAACCATCTGGTTATTCCTTAAAATCCACCCCTATCTTTCCATCTCAACTCTAGAGCATTTCTAAACCTCAGGGAGACTTTTCCACATCGGTTGTTTTTGACCACACTTTCCCAGCTGCCAATTCCAGAAGGAAATCCCAAGACTCTTCAGGAGGTCCCCCCGGACACCAGGATTTAAGTTCGAGGCTACTCTCTGAGACAGTGGGCTGCTGCTGTGTCCTTTTCTGCATGTGGAGTTTTTTGAGTCCTAACAAAGGCTCTCTTCTGCAGTGGCACATGCTGAGGCCTCACAATGCTTGCTGTCGGAGAGGGCTGATTACCCAACTCCATTTATCAAAATGTCACTTCTCTGACAGGCCCTAATAAATATCCTGCCAGAGACCCCGCACCTGGCAGCCGCGCCACTCGGCAACACGCCGCTAACCTAATTTGCTAATTGCTGCTTTCCCCATTAATTTTAGTCCTGTCTTGTTTGGTGTTGACATGGAGGGAAAAGGAATAGGGTGGAAAAAAAAAAGACAAGAAAGAAAATATCTCAGGGTCCCCCCAGCATCCATCGCTCCCTCTCACCCTTCCTGGGGCTCTTACACCTGAATAGCAACTTTCCCTCACTTCCTACACTGAAGCCCAGGTTAAATGCAGCTTTCAAAGGTGTGTGGTCTTCTTTCTCAGACCAAAACCCAGGACAGGCATCTGTCAATGGAGCAGAACTTTTCAAAGTGGAATGGACACAGTTAATGTAGATCAAGAATTTTATCATCCTAGTCAATACTGTTGCCATGAGGTTAAGGAAGGAATTAGGCAGGGTATGAATGGGTTAACAAGGATGATGCACCAATCCTCGTCAGTGGTCACATCCCTATGTTTCAGGTCTCTCCTTCCAGCCCTCCCAGGATCTTCTCTCCTTTGATCTCACCCTAAGCAGTGATGTCCAAGATAGAACCAAAGTCTGCTGAGAATAGACTTTCCATCCAAGAGTGTCATTGCCTGCTCTAACTCCTCCACCAAGGACTCAAATGATGACCAGCTTCACTGGGTATTGTTGGATTGAAGATCTTTAGAGTTAAACCCCATTGGACTCAGAGACCTGTTGATGTGAAGGCAGGAATTAAAAAGACTGGCCAACGCAAAGAAAGATAAAGATACAGTGGCTTTGTCTGAGATGACAAGAGTTTCTATCTTTAAAGGCCGAATGGCTAGATGAGTCTCAGGGGATCCACTGATGACCTCTCTCAGTATCTTGGTAGATGGAAACCTTGAGAACTCAGCAGGTGGTCCTGCACTAGACAGAGGGAAAGACTCCAGAGTCTTGACAAGCAAAGCCCACCAAACAGAACAATCCTGGGGTAAGGTGGTCTTTAATCTTTAGTGTAACTAGATGATGCTTGCTTGTTGTAAAAACCAAAAGCCATCAACACTACATCAGCCCAAGACAGCCACCCAATAGCACAGGAAGTTTTGTGTTTTTCACACACACACACACATACACACACACACACACACACGTGGGACTGTGTTGCATGTAGATGGTGTTGCCCTAGCTGGAATGGCTTCTCATGTGCATCTGAGATGCTCTTTCTGAGTCACTAGCTATGCACCACCTTAACCTTTCTTAGCCATTTTCCCAGAATTCACCCAGTGAATCACAGAAATACAGGCATTTATTTCTGCTCTTTTTTTTTCCTTTTCCACAGCTCTGTGGTAAATAGTCCTGCACCGGTATCCATGTGTACTTGTCTAGTTAGGACCCTAGGATGCTGGAGGTAGAAGCACCAATTTACACTTGAGAAAATGGCAGGGAAGCCAGGAGGCACGAATTTAAGTGGCATGCGAATATCAGACGTAAATAAGCTTTCTCACACTGTGAAAGGGCTCAGAAATGTCCATGAATCGCTCATCTCGTAAGAGTTTACTTCTCTCCTACCTCAAAGTAATCAGCTCTTTTTGTATTTTTTGATCACTATCAACCCTAACAAATGATTTTATTTGCACTTCTTAGATCATTTGTGAAATTCAATTTTTTTATTTATAGGACATTCAGACTGTTTTTTTTTTAATCTCTTCTCAGTCTTTGGACATCTTTATATTAGAGAGTTTTCCTTTTCTTACTAATTTAAATATTTTTCTATGTTAGGGATAACACCTCTTCACCATGTGCAGACTTTGCATGCATTCTCCCCACCACGATTATTCTGTTGTTTTTCTACAATATGTAACAAAGAGACACATGGGGAGCACCCCACTGTGAGTCTGTGTTACTGCAGAGAATCACAGCTGACCAAAGTGCAGAGAACACGTCTTACTGAATCTCATCCTGAAGTGGGACATTGCTATCACCCTCTCCAGGTGCAGACAAATGGGTGGAGCACTGCAGAGCACTGTCTCCTGGGCATGATGTCACCATTGCACTCCTAAACTCTGGGCAGTTGTAATGACCAGCACAAGACCGGACCTATCAAGGTAGAAGGGAAGTACTCACAAGGTTCCACTCCATCTTAAGAATCTATCGGCAACTGATGGTTACTGATTAAGATAGACATTTTCTTCAGTAGTAAGTCACCCATGCTCTTGCAAAGAATTTCTAATGTATTCTGTAAGAAACCTAAATTTAACTAATTGTTTCACAATAAAGATGATTTCCCAACAGGAAAATATAATCGAGATATATACTTATATGAAAATGCCACAGTGAAGCTCATTGTCATCTATAGTTACCATACTCTAATAAAAAAAAACTTATACCTATAAATAATGAGAATTTAAAATAATGAGAACCTTATACATCATTCTCTCCAGTATGATACACACATACCCAGCCCAAGACCCAGGGCTTCCAGGCAGCAAGAAGGAAGAGGAGGTCATCTCTTGAGCTCTTGAAAGAGAGACTGGCCTAAAGTCTCAGGTCAGACTGGCCTGTGGACATTTCTGTGGAGTATTGTCTTGATTGCTAATTGGTGTAAGAAGCTCATCCCACACCATTCCCTTGGCAAGTGGGCCTGGGCTGTCTTCAAAGCTTAGCTAAGCATGGATCTGAAAACAAGCCAGAGGAGAAGCATTACTCCATGGCTTCTGTTTCAAGATCCTGCTAGGAATCCTGCCTTGACTCCCCTCAGTGATGAACTATGACCTGGAAGTGTAAACCAAATAAACTCTTTCCTCCTCTAAGTTGCTTTTAGTCGTAGAATTTGTCACAGCAACAGAATAAAACAGGAACATGAGGGTTAAATAAGAATGTAAATGAAATGAAAGGCACGGTGCCAGGCTCATGGTAATTCCTCAGCCTGCTGTGGGCTGCAAAGTTGGCTGTCTTGTCAATAAGTGAAAATATTCCCTCTGAGTGACGGGGAAGGCAAGCCACACCCATGGGGCCCGCTGAACAGAGCTGTTGAATTCTCCATTAGAATAAACCTACAACTCGTGGGTTAGGCAGAAGTTGGCATGCTGGATTAAGAAGGTAGAAAGAAACTAAGGTGTGTCCTCAACTAGCACCCAACACAAGCTGTGCAACAAGACACTCTTTGTCCCTGTGTGAACCTCATGCAGCAGCCTGTTCCCCGAGTTTCATCCTTCCCCAGAAAGAAGTGTTTATGCGAACTGACTAAGGGGCTCAGCCTCAGTTTCTCTGCCTGGAGTCCAGCACATGTGTCATAGGACCAGATTGCTGACTTTCTCATTGTTAGGTGGATTTCATTATTGCATCTTTAATGCTGCAAATGGGAGTCATCCACATACTTTAGAATATTCTAGTAGTCATGTTTAAAAGGGTTGTTAAAAAATAAAATTGATGTTGATAAGATATTTTATTTAGGCCAGTATGCTCATTTTAATTTTTTAACTTACTTTAACTTTAACTTATTTTAACTTTTTTGAATTTAAAAATTATGTGTGGTGTGCATGTGAGTGTGTGTCAATAGGGAACCCAGGCAAGGGTTTGGTGGACTTGAGCAAGGCTCCCTGAAAGAACTGCCCCAGACTCTAAGCATCCAAAGAGACCCAGAGCTTGCCTCAGATGGCCCTAGATCCCCTCAGGAGGGGCATGCTGCCCACACCCTTGCCATTAAACTCTGCTGAAATTCTTTTAGATGGCTACAGTTGAACAAAATATTGCCCTGTTCCCAACTCGGTTAAAAGAGCCTAGTAAAGAATAATGGCAGGGATGCTCTCAGCCAGAAGCCACTCCTCATGACCCTTTAAGAGAGATTTACAGCCAGCATTTAGCAGTGGCCCTGGAACACTTGCTGGCACCGATCAGTGGGAAGCAAGTGTGAGGCACCTCCCTGGGCCAGCAGGCAGACCATCTTTCATCCCAGGCAGTAACGTCTATTCCCAACACTGTGCTCTTGGATTCCCAGGCTCTATACCCAGGGTGTCTGCTCCCTATGTCTCTATGACCTAGGAATCTGTACAGATAAGGTCCTGCAACCTGCACTTCAGAGAGAGGTGGATCAGCACACTGGACAGAGGCAGGGCCCCACTCTTCTAGCCACCAACCATTTTGGAAGGATGTGACACCTTGTTTAGGCTCAGGGGAAGTTAGGACACTAGTTATTGATTGATGGTGGAGGGGGGGAGGTGGGAAATTAGAAGTTTAGGGTGGGAAGAATTAAAATTTCAGAGTGAAGAAGTAGAGTGAAGAAGGGTATGAAAAACTACCTCAGTCCCATCGTAGTTGACTGGCAAAGGGAAAGAAGAAAACATGGGCTTTGGTCCATAACATGCAGAAGTGAAACATCTTGGCACTTCTGAGCATTTTCAGTCCATTTGTTCATATGCTCCTCGGGATGTTACGGGAGGAAATTAGAATCATTGCTGGACTACATAAAAGATAACCAAGGCTCAGAAAGGAGACACAATCAGCCTAACATGACAGTGTCAGGACACAATGGTGCCCCAGAGAAAAGGCATACATTACCAGCTGCATGACCAAGACATGATCACTCCCTGGGTCCTAGTGACACTTCCTACAGAAAACTTAGGGAGTCTGACATTTTCACTCCCAGAAAAAAGAAAAAAATCCACCAACAAAGGATGAAAAGGACCAGTGAATGGCGAGCTAGTCAAAGCTAACAAAATTATAACCAGCAAAAAGAGCAAAATTTGAGCACTTAACCTATACCAGAATCTCCCTAAACTGAGACATAAGGTTGAGACAGTTTTTTTTTAAACTTCATCAAATTGAGCAAATATGTTTCATTTACCCCTCCTGCACTAATCAGTCTCAGCATCCTTCTACTGATGCCCAGTTTGGTCTGACTCCAAACAGTTAAAGATAGCATGCAGAGTAAAAACTAAGCCATCTCTAATTTGAACAGTGAGGGCTCATGAGTGTACTGTGTAGAGTGTAGTGTCCCTCTGTCACAGAGAAGTGACCCAAAACCCAGAGAACACCATGCTACTAAGACTCAGAAAGAACCAGGTTTCTGTTCAAAGTTCTCCATCCGTGCTTGGAACCCAGGAACAGATGGAGCTGAGTGAAGAAACAAGGCTCAGAGTACATCAGTGATCCAGGGGGAGAAATGCTACTCTGGGGACTTAGCAGGAGCCAGAGGGCCACTGCCCTGGACCAGGCTTTGTCCCAACCCCTGCTTGTCAAGCTCTCCCCCCAGCCTCTGGCTGAGGGCCTATTTTTGTAACCCAGCACTCCTTGGGCAGCATCGGGAACCCCAAGAAGGGTCAAAAGCTGAGCCTTTAGTCCTCTAGGCACTGCTTCAAGAAGACAAAGGCCCTGAGATGCCGTGGGTCTCAGATATGGTCCATGCTCATTTCTGGGTCACTCTCCAGGCTTTTCCTCAAGTCCAGGTGCCTTCCACTGAGCCTACTTTTCCTAGACCCATGGTTAGAAACGGCCCCATAGACACACCTGGGGAACTATGACAACCGGCCAGGCTCAGACCAATTAGTTAGCCTTGGCCTGAGGATGTCAGAGTTGCCAAAAATTACTCAGAGTCCAGTCAAGCTCTGTGAGGTGACATCCAAGGCTGAGACAGGCAGCCAGCCTGCCAGCTGCTCACCCTCCAAACCCCAGCCCCCTGCCAGGCATGCTCCCTGAGGCAGAGGGTCCACCAGATAAAAACAGGCGGCCAGAGTTCAGGGCCCGCTGGCGTTCTCCCAGTGAGCACCTTTTGTTCCCGGCTCAGAGCTGTTAATTAAAGAGCTGTGATTAATGAGGAAGCACTCCTGGTCCCCATCTAGGAGAAGAGGTCCTGGGGATGCTGACTTTGCTGGAGGAATCTGCAGTCAGTTTCCAACTGGAACTATTTATAGTCCAGGCTCTGGGAGGGTTGGGAGGAAGATGCCCTCCCTTCTCCTTGCCTTCTCTCCTGCCTCCCCTGCCACATCCTGATGGAATTTGGAGGTAGGGATATTTATTGAGCAAAAAACTTTTAAAGGAGTAATTCTCCTCACACATGCATTGACATGAACTCCCGGTGTCTTTGTTGCCTAGACCTGTGTTCTCTAAATGCCTGCTGAACACTGACTCCAGGCTGGTTATCATATACCTATTGGCTAGGAGCTGTGCAGCCCTGTTCCGATGGAGTTCATTCTCCAGGGTGTCCTGCCCAAAGGATCTGACTGCCGGTGGACAATTGTAAGTAGAGGCCAGTACTCTGCAAGAGAGACAAGGGCATGTCGGAAAAAGCATCACTCTCCCCACAAAGCTAAGACATGAGTTAAGGTAGCTATTGCTCTAATGAAAAAACATGGCCAAAGCAACTTGGGGAGGAAAGGGTTTGTTTGGCTTACATATTTGTGGTGTGTTGAACTCAAACCGAGTGGAAACCTAGAGGCAGGAGCTGATGCAGAGGCCATGGAAGGGGTGCTGCTTACTGGCTTACTCTTCATGGTTTGATCTGATTTCTTATAGGACCCAGAACCACCCACAATGAGCTAGGCCTTCCCCCATCAATCACTAAGTTAAAAAATGCCCTACAGGCTTGCCTACAGCCCAGTCTTATGGAGGCATTTTCTCAATTGTGATTCCCTCCTCTCATGTGTCTTTAGCTTGTATCAAGTTGACATAAAACTGGCCAGGACAGCTAACTACTGACTTGGTTGTTAGCAGACCAAGACCCAGACATAGTAAGGGATTTTAAGTTCCATAAATTGTATGGCAGATTTCAGATTCTAAATCAAGCATGGCAGAGACCATTGTGCTTTTACAATCCCATTTCTTCTTCCTGCACAATTACCACTTCCCTCTGAGACTGCACAAAGCCATGCAGCCAAGTTCTAGTTAGCGCCACAAGAAACTCCCATGGGTCGCCCCCACTAGACTTTCCAAGAGCTGTCCTTAAAGCTCTGTCTTATGAAATCCAAGTGACCTTGGGAGGCACATGTCAACATCACAGAGGATCTGTCGGTCTGGATCCCTGAGTAGCTATGTGGAGAAGAACCTCCCCTGCCTCTGCCACCAGCTGAACCTGTTTGAGCAGGAAATAGATTTCAGTGCACTGAACCTCTGTCACACCAGTGCTCACCTGTTGTGGCAGCTCCCCTCAGGGTGATGGAGAACCTCACTGTCAACTTCAGGAGCTCTAGAATCACCTGAGGATGGGCCTGGGAGCATGCCTGGGGCGCAGAGGGAGGGGTAGTGGTTAGGTTCATTGAAGGGAAAAGATTCTTCTACTGTGGGTGGCACTGTCTCCTGGGATGGGATCCTGGACTGTATAAAAAGGAGAGAGTGAGCTAAGCACCAGTGTCCCTCCCTCTATGTCTCTTTCTCTGTCTCTGTCTCTCTCTGTTTCTCTCTCTCTCTCTCTCTCTCTCTCTCTCTCTCTCTCTCTCTCTCTCCTCTCTAACTGTGGATGCAGTATGACAAGTTGCTTCACCCTCCTGCCTCCTTGACTCCCACACCACGATGGACCTTGTTCTTGTTCTTGACCTGTGAACCAGAATCAACCCTTTCTCCCTTGTTTTTGTTGGCATATTTTATCACAGGAAGAAGAAGAGAAATTATAACATCACAAATCGCCCGGCTCCAAGCCCAGGTTTTCTCTACTGTGCCTTAGAAAGCCTTGGTGTCTTCTGCTAAACTACAACTCAGAGACCAAGGGTTCTCTAAAATGAAATGGCTATTGAGCCATTGTGGGAACTGGAACAGGAAAAAAGAAAGGGCTGGGACTTGGGTTGCAGTTTCATTGTGGCCACCAGCAGGGCTGGAAAGCAAATGGGACTTTGCCCACTGAGTCTGGGGAATAGGAGTGGTCCCAGAAGGAACTTTGGAGAAGGGAGGCTAAGCTGGTGACAGTAAATTCACACTGGTTATTTGTAAAAACACTGGAAAATGTGAAGTGAAGCTTGATGGTTAATCTTGACTGTCAACTTGATGCAGGAAGGGATGCTAAGGAAATTAACAGGGCACACACTTAGTGTATCTCTGAGGGCTTCAGAGGGACTGTCACGCAGGTCAGTGCACTAAGAGGAAACAGGAAGAGGAAGCCTGCCATTCATGCAAACTAGGGTCTTCTTAAACAAGTGTGGCTTTGCTCATTCTATGGCCCGTAAATGTCACAGCCCAGTTTCTTCTGCTTTTGAACATGGATTCTTACTATCAACTGTGCAAGGACTCTCCAGGCCTGCAGCCTTACTGGCCCTTTGTCAGCCCATCTGATTCTGGGGCTCCCAGCCTTTTGGTCTGAGGAGCCATTAGTCTCTCTGGTTGTCCCTTTTCATCATTAGATGTATTATGTGTCCATTCTATTGGCTCTCTTTCTCTTTTGGATCTTAGTACGAGGGGCAAAGTTTAGAATAGGCGAGCCATTAGTTAAGAAGGAGCTCTTGGCACTCCAGAACTGGATAACCAGACAGCTGAGAAGATTTTTCATACGCAGATTGCATGGGCACCTGGTATCCAATAAGCTGGGATCAGAGTCAGGCTTTCAGTTTCAACACATTCCTGTCACAGCTCGTCTACCCTCTCTCCCTTCTCCACTCTCTGTAACGGCTACCTCGACCAGCAAGGATGACGCAACACCGGAGCTCTTCTTTAAGCAGTTTATTCAGGCCTTTTGACAGCGATGTCTCTCTCCAGGCAAGCCTCTCCCAGCCCTTAAGTAGGCCTGGGCAGCCAACCCTGGACAGCTATGTGGGCACTACCCATTGGTCCACGCATACACAAGCGATCACATGATTCCAGCCATAGCCTAGTAAGGAGTTATACCCCAAAGAGCACTCGCCGTCGGGAGAGCGGAGGGCAGAAGCCAGCGCCGTCTTAATGGTGCAGCTCCACGCAGCTCTCTACAACTCTCCACCCCTTATTAGTTTAGGACATCTCAGAATCTTTCTCTGTGCTCCCTAAAACACTTCTGTAGTGGGTACAGTTATGGATGAATGACAAAGACACCCAATGTCCTACCCAAACACCTTTTCAATAAGGCCACAAGATAACTGGGAATCCGCCCTAAAGTGTCGCAAAATCCTAGTCCTCTCACAGATGGGCCTTCCCTGGACTAGAGGGAGGGATAGTATGTTTTAGTCCAGGCTTCTCTAGATGAACAAAACTAGAAAAGACGCATAAAATTATGAAAGTGAGGGTTTTTTTTTTTCTTAGATTACCCAGTTGGAAGCTAGCTACTCAAACAACGGCTGTCTGCACACTGGAGAAACAGTGACTTCTCAATCAAAAAAGATGCAGCCTCAGAACAACGAAGGTCAACAACACAGTCCACAAGGAGACTAGAGATCTGGAAGTTGAGTGGCACACACCTTTACTCCCAACACTAAGGGGGCAGACACACGCAGGAGTCTCTGTGTTCAAGGCCAGCCTGACCTACATAGTGAGTTTCAGGACATCCAAGGCTACATAGAGAGATCCTGTCTCAAAAGAGAGAGAGAGACTGGGAAGCACTCCAGAGTCATCATTGTTGTCTAGTCTCTCTGGGATTGTGAATTGTAAGCTGGTTTTCTTTGCTTTATGTCTAAAAGCCACTTTGAATGAGTACATATGATATTTGTCTTTCTAAGTCTGGGTTACCTCACTCAAGATGATGTTTTCTAGATCCATCCACTCACCTATATTTCAAACTGTCATTGCTTTTTTTCTGCTGTATAATACTCTATTGTGTAAATGTACCACATTTTCCTTATCCATTCTTTGGTCAAAGGGCATTTAGGTTGTTTCCAGGTTCTGGATATGACAAACAATGCTGCTATGAACATAGTTGAGCACATGTCCTTGGAACCACTCATTTCTATGCAATGGTGAGTGACGTAGGGGACTTGAGACCTGATGGAGGGAAAGAAGAAAGTCAGTTTTTGCTGCAAGGCTGAGAGATGTGGCCCTGTCCTGTAAACGGACATTTCCTGTCCCACAGCTGCTCTCAAACAATCATTAAGAGGCTCAATATAAATTATAAATGCTCCGCCAATAGCTCAGGCTTATTACTAGCTAGATCTTACATTTTAAGTTAACACATATTCCTTATTTACATACATAGTGGTACCTTTATTAGCATGGCATGTCCATCTGCTGCTCCCTCTGCATCCAGCTGGTGACTCCTCTGACTCCACCCTACTTCATCCCATCATTCCCAGTTTGCCTTTCCCACTTCTTTCCTGCCTTGGTATAGACCAGTCAATTTTATTATTAACCAATGAGAGTAATACATATTCACAGTGTACAGAAGGATTATCCCACAGCACTCTCCCCAGCACCCAAAACATTAGTGACATGAACTCATCTCTCCCATCACAGAGGTCAAATATGAGTGCAGACAGACTCTCAGAGGCTGAGAAGGCTCAGAGAGGAGCAGCAACTTTCCCAAAGTCACACAACACTTGGGGCAAAGCTAGGATGCAGACAGAAGTGTTCCTGATCTGGATACACTTTTTACACTAGTTCTATCTGCTGTGCCTTAGTCATCCTGACACTTCTACCAACCACCTGACTTCCAGACTTACCCCTCAGGAGCTACCTATTCCTGTACCTGGGAAGGAAGACATCTACAAACCCTTAAAACCAGGAAAACTGAACATGACTCAGTGCCCGGAAGCTGTATAGGTTGTATGTATGGTATGTGTGGGAAGGGGGCGGTCTGTGTATGATGTGTATGTACATAGTACATATGTGTGTGAGCATATGCATGTATATGTATGTGTGTGAGTAGTAATATCTATGTGTATATGTAGTCTGAATGTGTATATATGTATGTGTACATGTTTGTGTATAATGTACATCTTCTGTATTAATATATTATGTGCATGATAAGTGTATGTATGTGCATATGCATGGCTGGGAGTATGTATATGTGTGTATTGTGTATATGTGTATGCATATGCACATGTGTATATGTCTGTGTATGGTGCATATCATCTGTATGTGTGGTGTGTATATGTGTGCATGATTTGTGCATATGTGTGCATTGTGTGTAGTGGGGGGTGCATATGATATGTGTCTATATAGTGTGCGAATGTAAGTGTGGTATATATCTGTATTGTAGTGTGTATGTGTGTGCAATGCGTATGTGTGTGCATTGTGTATGTGTGTACATTGTGTATAGATACACACATGGGGATATATACATGTATGTGTGCATCGTGTGTGTATGCACACACACATATGTGGAAGGTGGGGAGACACACATACTCCAGGAACTAAACCCCCAGGACCTCCACTAAAATGATCCACTTTGAGCACCACCACACTGTTCCAGGCACAGGCTTCCCATAACCACTTCCCTTTTTTAAGCTCTATCACCCAATTTCAGTAAATAAAATGTGGTCATGAGATGCCTGTCTTGGGTAAGAAGCCCTGCAGGGTAGACCCGATGACCAAGATCTCAAAGCAAATAGCCTATCTGGGAGGTGTTCTCAAAAAAGCCACAGTTACTGGACAGTGGAATGAGGGAGAGTGCCAATGCAGAAGTCTTCCTGAGCCACTGACCCCTGTGGGCAGTGCAGGAAGTCTTCATGAGCCACTGACCCCTGTGGACAGTGCAGGAAGTCTTAGTGAGCCACTGATCCCTGTGGGCAGCAGAAGTTGTTCCCTCCACTGCTAACCTCTAGGAGGCAGAGTTTAACAGACTACTGGCACCACCTCTGGGGTCATTGTCTCCCAGGCACTAACCTGAGGAACTTCCAGTCTGCCCTACACAACCTGAGAGAAAGCCTTGGCGGGACTGAGGGTGAGACTCCATCAGCAAGAATCAGGGAGAAGGGGGACATGAGGGTGGGACATTAAGAGCACCAGCTGGGCTCCTGTCTCCCTCTCTTCCCTGCTGACTCAGGGTGCCCTGGAAGATCTCCATCCCATCTTCTTATCTACCCAGCATTCTCCTGACTTCATGGCTGAGTTCTCAAACCTCCAGCCCGGGCTGTTTAGGTGCTAAAGTAGCATTAAAGCTGGGTGGCCTTCTCCAGCCTGTGGGACTCCTGAGACCATTGTTATCTTCTCTGCACCCTGGTGTCCCGCGCAACCGTCTAGCCAGCAAGAATGACACGGCACACAAGGATCTTTCTGCAGTAAGCTTTAATGCTTCTTGAGAGGGAGAGCATAAGCTTCCAGAGCGGAGACCCCAAACCAGGGAAAGCCATCCCTTA
>JAQHUG010000077.1:5871985-5909350 GCA_028555095.1 Dicrostonyx torquatus
GAATAGTGAGTGTGGCTCCTCACACCCTGGGACCACACACTTGTTACAAGAGTTGGGTAACAGGTGTTCTGGTTAGTTTTTGTTGTCAACCTGTCATGATCAAGTGTCACCTGGGAAGGATGTCTCAACTGAGGGGATAGGCCTATGGAATTGTCTTGGTTATTAATTGATGAGAATAGTCCAGCCCACTGAGGGCAGTTCCCCACTATGGCTAGGGGTCCTGGATTATATAAGAAAGGTAGCTAAGCCAGTGGTAATGGTGCATGCCTTTAATCCCAGCACTCGGGATGCTAAAGCTGGCAGATCTCTGTAAGTTCAAGGCCAGCATGTTTTACAGAGCTAGTTCCAGGACAACCAGGGCTGTTACAAAGAGAAACTTTATCTCAAAAAAAGAAAGAGAGACAAAGAAGAAAAGTAGCTGAACAAATCTAGGGGTTGAACCAGGGAGCCAGTAAGGAGCCTTGTTCCATAGTTTCTGCTCCAGGTTCCCGCCTTGAGTTCCTGTTCTGACCTCCCTCAGTGACTGACTGCTACTTGGAAATGTAAGCCAATTAAGCCCTTCCTCCCAAAGTTGCTTTTGGTCAATGTTTTATTACAGCAACAGAAACCAAACTAGAACAGCAGGGATGCCACCCTTAGCATCGGGTACTGTGAGCACCTTAACATCGTGACTACCAGCACACAGCTACGTGAATTCTCCCTATACGAGATATACACCCTGCCCTTGGCCACACACCACACTGGAGCTGTAAGAACTCTGAAGAAGGTATGCCTCGTGCTCTTCAGCCACAGATGGGTTCATCTTTTATCACCTATTCACCTTGAGATGCTTGCTGGTTCTAGTTTCCATACGTTGCCACCTGGGATACTGCTGTCTCAGAATATTACTATTGTCATTAGAATGCTTGGTGTTTTTATAAACTAATGAATTTGTGGAAGGTCAGCCTACTCTTCAAGCCCCTGAGCAGACGTTTCTTTGGTAGGTCAAGGTAACTCAAGAAGTTATTCTGGCCAAATCCTAGAACATCTAACCTGCTTCGCAATCAAAGCAGTTGAGGGAAGGGATCTCCAGGAGCATTTGGGGATGTGAGCCATTGCCCAGCCACAATCCCTACCACCACCTGTTGGACAATCAAAGAAGAAGCTTTTCCACAAACTCCCAAGAGAAGACCGCACCCAAGACTGCTAAGGATCCCAAGAGAAGACCACACCCAAGACTGCTAAGGAAACACTGCCCCTCCTGGCCCCTGTGCCTCCAATTATCTGAATGGTGGTGAGAGATAGGACAATGCAAAATTAGGCTAACTGTGGTGGCTTGAAGGGGAATGGCCCCCATAGGGTCATATGTTTGAATACTTGGTCCCCAGTTAGTAGAACTGTTTGGGGAGATTTGGGGTGTGGCCTTTTTGGAGGAAGTGTATCATTAGGGGTGGGTTTTGAAGGTTTCAAAAGTACACACAAGGCTGTTTCTCTCTCCCCCTCCCCGCTCCTGCCTTTGGACCAGGATACAAGGTTCTTAGCTACTTCTCCAGCACCATGCCTCCCCGCCACCACATTCCCCATCATGATAATGAGCGAATCCTCTGAAGCTATAAAAGCAAGCCCCCAATTAAATGCTCGCCTTTGTCATGGTGTCTCTTCGCAGCAATAGAACAGTGACTAAGACACTGACATTACGGCCTGGATCTAAACTGCCTCTCAGCAGCTGTTTGGGACAACTGTGGAACCTGTGCCTCAGCTAGCAGAAGTGGGTCCCTGAGAGAAAACCTGGAGTGCTACAGCCACCCTACTTCCTTCTCTAACCGGAACACCCTAGTTTCTGATGGGTTGTTATGTGAACAAGCCACAAATTTCTGCCATCACAGACCAAGCTATGATGTCTGCCATGATATATGCACCAAAAATAAATAAATAAATAAATAAATAAATAAATAAATAAATAAATAAATAAATAAATAAATAAAAATCCAAAGCAAATCCTTCCTCTTTGAGTTGCTGTTAGGTGTAGTGATTGATGATGCAGCTCGCTGATGCTTCCCTGTGCCACCCCAGCCCCATTCCAGCTGGTCACTCTGAGGGCTGTCATTCCATATGCCCTTTCCAAGGGCTGCTCAGCCAGCAGTCTCTTTCCTCTCCTTCTGCATGAAGAGCTCACAACCCTTCCTCTACAACCCCAGGGATGTACCAGCCCCTTCACACTGAGCATCCTCAAAACCCATCGTAGTCATCACTCCTGCATCTCAACAGACCACGCTGCCTCTGAGAACAAACAGCGCAAGTCCCCACTCACCAGCCCTGGACACACCTGGAATTTACAAAGTATGAAATCTGCTTCCCAGCTGAAAGAGACTTTTATTTTATTGTCCTGCCTACCCCGCCCCCAATACAATCTCACTCAACTCCCCCTGCGTGCTTGGAGTGATATGAAGATACACATTCCTCCCCACCCAGCACTCAGCTCTAATCCTGCATTCTCAAGTAGTCCAGGGAGCACAGTGGGAAGCACAGCGCTTATCCTTAGGAGACTAATTCTGTCCCTATGGAACCATCTCCTGCTCCAGGCTGAATATCCAGCTCAGTCACTAAACCACATTGCTACAAGAGCCTTCCTCGTTGATCCAACATAACGAAGTGAGACTTTGGGGCAAAGCCAGGCTCCTCACTACAACCCTTCCCTTAAACCAGCCTCCCTCCACCCTCCCCCAAAAGTCTCCACATTCTCTCCTTTTGATAAGATCTCCCAGAAGACCGTGATACCTGCTGCACACACACACACATCTGCCCAGTGTTAGGACACACACAACTTGCACACCCACATAACCACCAGAGCTCCAAGCACAGATGGTAAGCCTGAACACAAATGTGCCCTTGAGATAAACACTTTATTTAGCCCCTTTTCTTCACATAATCATGTCTGTGATGGCACACATGTGTGCATCCTCCCAGATAAGCCACCTGTACACACAGACAAAAAGGCAAGGCATACATGTGGAAACTCACCCACTCGTGTGCACAGAGCTGCACACACATATATGTGACGCATACCTACAAGCCCATTGGCACACAGTACACATCCTGGGGACAGAGCATACTCTAAAGATTCGCACAAAGAGGGAATCCTGCTCCATACCGGCTGGACTATGAATGTTCCAGTAGAGAGCCAGCTAATTAGTGCTTTAATTAAAGTCCTCTTTCTGCTCACTGGCCACAGGACCTATATGCCAACTCTTGGCTTGGATCCTGGACCTCTCAGAAGCTGCAGATGGGCTGGGCCAGAGCCGCTCAAAGGCTTGGTCTGGTTGGTAATTAGGGATGGAGACTCAGCTGAAGAACAGTAGCCAATCTGCTACTTTCCTGTCTCTCCCAAAGGAGAAGGTCTTGCTAGCACCCAGACTGCTGCTTCATGACCTAATTACACACACACACACACACACACACACACAAACTATGAAAGGATGGAGGAGGTGAGGGCCCTAGGCCATCACAACATTGGTTGGCAACTTCCACCTCAGTCTTGCTGAAGTGGGGAGGGCAATGAAAATTAGCAGGTGGCTTTAGCCCAGTCCTTCTCCACCTCCTAAGGCCCAGCCCAGTCCAGCTTATCCACTACCTAGCAAATGCAGCCCCTTCCCAACAATGCCCTGCACAAGCCCCTAAAACAGGCTCATTGTCTCCACCTACCTAGATTTGTTTCCTACTGCTGACAGACAAAATGGTTCAAGGAATAGAAACTAACTTCCCTACAACCCAGGAGTTCACAATCAAGGAATCTGCAAGGGTGGTTTCTGTCTCAGTTAGGGTTTCTATTGCTATGGTAAAAGACCATGACCAAGAAGCAGCTTGGGGAGAAAAGGGCTTCTTGGCTTTGGCTTGCACTTCCACATCTTAGTCCATCATTGAAGGAAATCAGGACAGGAACCCAAACAAAGCAGGAACCTGGAGGCAGGAGCTGTTGCAGATGTCAATGAGGGCTGCTAGTTACTGGTCTGCTCCTCATGGCTTCCTCAGCCTGCTCTGCTATGGAACCCAGGAACACCAGCCCAGGGATGGCCCCACCCACGATGGGCTGGACCCTCCCACATCAATCACTAATTAAGAAATTGCCTTACAACTAGATCTTATGAAGGCATTTTCTCAAGTGAGGCGCCTTCCTTTCCAGTGGCTCTAGCTTGTATTAAGGTGACACAAAACTAGCCAGCACAGTTTGTTCTAAGGATGGTAGGAGCATTGATCCTGGGTGTCAGGTGTTTCCAGCAATGGGTGATGTGCCTCGTCATAGAGACATCAGCCTACTCCCCATCCTAATGGTCACATAGTGTTCTTGTGTGCATGCATGCGTGTGTCTGCCGATATGTATGCAGGAATAAATTTAACATTTCCTATGAAAACACAAGCCATCTGGTTTAGGCCCACCCCAAAGGCCCCCTTTGAATTTATAAAGATCCTCTCTCCAAAAATAAGATTGCCCTTAGAGCCCCTAAGGTCAGGATATCAGCAAAGAATTTGTGGAGGAAAGGCACAATTCATCCCATGGTATTGTCAAGTTAAGTCACATGAACTCTTTCAAGCAAGGGCTAATGTATTGCTCACCAAGGCATTATGGGCCATTATTCACTGCTTTCCACTCCTTCACTCCATCGCTCACTGAGCATGGCTTTACTATGCAGAAGACCCCCGCCCCCACTGTGGTCAAGTAAACACAGCAATGGGCAGGTGACCATACAAGAACAGTCCCAGTGTGGGTTCAGTGCTATCAAGGACTTTCACAGGGTGGTGGTGTGGAAATAATGGGAAGGAAGGGGAAAGGGAAACCACTTTACTTTGCTGTGGCCACATGAGCAGGGGCGTGTGATATGATGAGGTCACACACCATTTCTCCCAGGGGTACACTCTAACAGACACCTTCCATGGATCTGTACTCTGAAATGACAACCTTCCGAATCCCATCACTTTAAAAGTGACTTCTTGGCTTTAAGTTTAGAGTCTTATGACCCTAAGACTGGGACACACGAGCATTGCCAAGACTTCCCAAGCGGCTGGGGATGACAGAAACCTTCCAGCACCTTCTGCCTCATCTTTACTGCATCAGACAGGAGTTCCTTTTGCTTCCTAGAGCACATTGGTCTGTTCCCCACACCTGCAATTCCTGAAGTCAGGGACCAACTCCCTTCCATTGACTGGCTGGATCCTTCCCTGCCTCAGGCTTTCGCTTGTGCCAGCTGCTCAGAGAGCACTTCCCCATCATCCACCTAGAGGTGGTCCCTCTGTTAATCTCCCCCGCAGCCACCCGCAAAGCATTTATCATCATTATCTCACTGGTTTATGCCTATGTTGTCTGAGATTCCACTACTCAATATAAATTCCTCGAGGGCTGGCTATATATCTATCTTGTTTAGGAGGAAGGAAGAGAGGGAGAAAGAGGAGGAAGGAAAGAGGAAAACAGAAGGAATGGAGGATGGAAGAAGAGAAGAAAGGGAGGGATAACAAAGACACATGTCACCTAGGATGGTGATTTTTAACCTCAGCGAAATTTACATCCTGAGCCATGTCTTTCTTTGTGAGGGACTATCCAGTCCTGACTAAGGTGCCTAGCAGAATTCCTGGCCTCTCCTCACTAGATGTCAGCACCCTCCCCTCTAGTTATGACAACCAAAACAATGTCTTCAATGCCGACCTCCTCCCAAGGAAATCAAAATTGCCTCTGCCTGAGAACCACCAGTCTGGAGGCTTTTCACCTCCAGTTCAAAGCCCCCAACTTAGAAGTCTTTCCACCTGTCTACAGCGATTACATTCTTATTTCAACCTGTGGCCATCTTCATACAGAAGCTTCAACGTGTGAAACCTACAACAGCGGAGTTGCCCCTGGCTCCGTCTGTCAGCAGAGCTACATGGATACACCTGCCAATGCTTGAAGACTCCCAGTAACAAGGTCTTGGTCTCATGATCCTGGTCTGCAGGTGGTCCAGGCTCAGCTCAGTGGAACAGGGCTTCCACAGGAGGAGGGAGCTCCTTCAGATTGAAAGGATGATGGACATGACTTTGGGCAGTAAAGCTGGGTTCAAATTTTCTCCAGGCATACTTGTTTTGAGGGCAGTGTGAACCAGTTCAGCCTGACGATGAGTGTGCACAAAGGGGAGTGTGAGGCAGATTACACCAGGCTCCTTGCAGATGCTTCTCAGTGGAAGTTGGTGGCTATCTGCTTGTCCAGGGAGAGTCACTCCCTGCCAAAGGGGTGTGTGTGTGTGTGTGTGTGTGTGCGCGCGTGCGCGCGCATGCGCTGCTAAACAATAATATGTCTGAGCTAAATATAAGAGCACACTGTCTCAGATAGTTGCGGAAAGATAAACTTTGAATCTACACACACACACACACACACACACACACACACACATTAGTTTACTTTCTGTTGCTATAACAGAATACCTGAGAGTGGCTTGTCTTAGAAAGAGGTTTGGAAGACACCAGCAATGGCTCAGTTTCCAGTGAGGATCCCATTAAGTTTCTATTCATAGTAGAGAAGTAGAAAAGGTAAGTACAGAAGCATGTGTGCCAGGGAGATAGGGGAAAGGCCCACACTGTCTTCATAACAACCCCTGTGTGCATGTTTTATGTGTGTGCATATGAAGTATAGATGTATGAGCACATGTATCCATGTATGTGTGAAGGCCAGAGGTTAATTCAGGCGTCTTCCACTACAACTTTCCACCTTATATTTTGGTGTGTGTGTGGTGTGTGTGTATGTTTGCACATAGGAGTATGCTTGTGCCATAGGGCATTGTGGAGGTCAGAGGTCAAGCTCAGCTGTCAAGTCTTTGACATCTACTTTATTTGAAGCAGTCTCTAGTTCACAGGCTACATGGACCAAGCGTCCACGGAGTCTCCTCTCTCTGCTTCTCCTCTTGCCACCTTGTAGACAATCTGGAATTATAAATACAACTATGCCCAGCCTCACATGGGTTCTGGGGATCCAAATTCAAATCATCGCATTTTGGGTGCCTTTACCCACTGAACCATCTTCCTGTCCTACTTTATCTTTTGGAACAGGGTCTCTCATTGAATCTGGAGCTTACTGATTGTCTAGACTGGGTATCCAGCAAACTCCAAGGATCCGCCTGTCTCACCCCCAAGGCACTATGGTTACAGATGCATACAACTATGTCCAGCTTTAATATGGGTGCTGGGGACCAGAACTCAAGCTTTATGCTTGCATAACAGGCACCGTGTTGAGTGAAGCATCTCCCCAGCTCTCACTACCCACTGTCTTAGTAACTGGTGTATTTCCTGGAGAAGTCAGTCTCTCAGAGAAGACATGAATCACTCCTAAAGGCCCTACCTTCTGAGTTATTAGCCGGACTCATGAGTCGATATCCAGCCTGAATTCTTAACTACATTTACCTCGAGGGTCTATTGAGCACGTGGAAGGATGGCTTCATCCAGACAGTATTTTTTCTGTGCCTGCTCTGTGAAGGACACCACCTGGGACACTGAGAACTCCACATAAGCCTAGAGCACATGACCAACTGGGATAGATGTTTCCACCCTCACAGGGGATATCCCTGCCTACATTACCACTTATGTCCCCTTTCTCTATGGATACCCTGGCATCATCTCTCTAGAATGTGCTGGGGGCTCAGAAGGACCCTACTGCCATAGTGCCAGCCTCTCAAACAGAAACCTCTTTGACATGGGGGCTCGTCTCATCAAGACATCAGCATGTCTAAACCGAGGCTGTGTCAGCAGCCCCATGAAAATGAATAATGGCCACAATTATGACCCATATAACAGCCCAATAAAACCTAATTAAAATGATCCACATCCCATCTGCCAAGTGTAGGGCAGAGCAGCCAGGGAAAGTTGGAGGCCCAGGCAGTTCAAGGAGAGCACGTAATATGAATAATCCTAGAAATATTTGTATTATTATAAGTCTATTTACATAATATTAGCATATGATAATGCAGTATAACCAAGACTGCCATATATTGCTATCATCATCACCATCATAGCTATCATTTGCTACATGCTTTCAGTGTGATGCCCTTTGATCACAGGAGCAGTCCCTGACACACTGGACACATGGTAGTGGTCCCATTTAGTTGTCACTAACTTTCCATAAAGTGTTACCTTTATGCCCATTGACGAATGAAAAACTGAGACTCATGAGGTTAAGTATCTTGTAAAAAGTGACACTGCTAACAAGTGTCAGGCTTCATCAGTGGCTGGCTAGAACAGAAGTTCCAGATTTGATAGTTCAACATTAGATAATGCAAGTGCCACATACTACTAACACTCATTCACTTGTCACCAGTGATGATTAAGTACATTAAAAACGAGGCCCCGAGGAAGGAAAGCCAGCACCGAAAAGCAATATGAGAAACAGCAAGATGGTTCAGTGGGAAGAGGTGCTTGTATGCTAACCTGACTGTAACATGAGGGCTGGCTCGTTGGGGTTTCTGTTCCACCCAGTACCCCACAGCCGGCAAGCCCCAAAGAAAATCACACAGAGAATCTACATTAAGTTATACACTGATTGGCCCATTAGCTCAGTCTTCCTACCAGCTCCCATAACTTATATTAACCCATTGTTCCCATCCATGCCAGGCACATGGCCAGTACCTTTTCTCAGCTGGGCTGCTACATGTTGCCTCCTTGGAGATCTGCACAGGAATGCCAGGGAGGCTTCCTGCTTCCCAAATCTCCTGTTCTCACCTCTACTTCCTGTCTGGTTTTCCCGCCTATACTTCCTGTCTGGCCAATCAGCATTTATTTAAAACATGATTGACAGGATACAGAATTGTCCTGCACCACCTGACAGTCTGGCTTTAATCCCTGGGTTCCACAAAGCAGCAAGAGAGAACCAACACCTCAGAGGAGTGGATCTCTGACCTTCGCGTGCTCATGGTGGCACACGCATGCTGGTATGCATAAGAGGGCATGTGCACATGCGAGCATGCACAGACACACACACACAAAGATAAATAAATAATAAATAAAATATCATTTTAGCCTTGAAAATCCACAAGCATGGTACATAAGGACATCAGTTTGAGCATGAAGTGTCCCATCCACACAAAGGTACATGCACTGAAGGCTTGGTCCCTAGCAGGTGGTGCTATTGGGAGATGATTGGATCATCAGGTGATGACTCTATCAGTGAGTTAATGAATTCCCAGCAGAATCAACTCTTAGAAGATGGCGCCTAATTGGAGGAAGTTGTCACTTCAAAGGGTGTGTCTTGTCCCTGGCCCCTTCCCGTCTCTCACTCTCTGCTTCCCAGCCCCCATAGGTGAGCAGACTTGTTCCACATGCTCCGTGTTATAATGTTTGGGCTCCACTCAGACCCAGAGCCATGGGCCAAGCAACCACAAACTAAAACCACGAGCCCAAACCGACCTTTCCTTCCGACGTGTTTCTCTCGTTGTTTGGTCAGGAGTATCACAGGAAGCGACCTAACACACGCAGGTGTAATTCTGCCTGGGAAATCAAGGAAGACCTTACCAAGGTGCATGATGAAACTGAGCCATTGGCGGGTGCTTGTGAGAGAGACAGGAAATGGCATGTGCAAAGTCAGAGAAGCCCACCATGTTCCGAGAGCGACACATCACTCCTATGCAGCCTAAGCAGATCAGTGGGAGTGTGGCCAGGGACATCTGGTGGGGAAGCTGAAAAGCTCTTTTAGGTCAAGATCCTTGAGTGCCTTCCAGGTCAGGTTCAGAAGTGTGAATTCCTCCTGTAAGCAATGGAAGGTTTTAAAGCGGGGTGAGGGGATGTCAGAGGTCTCATTAGAAAGACCTCTCCAGTAGCTGGGCAAGCAATGTCTTGGGAAGTCAAGTCCACACCCTGGGACATGGCACCCCCTGCAGGAACTGGGGTTACCAACCCTTAGATGTGGTCAAAGCAAGCTCACCCAGCCCTACCAGAATTTGACCAAAGTTTGCTTTCTTTGTGTACAAAGAAGTGAGGTTCTTGGTCTATCAGGAAAGAGTTTCCCATGAGTCCCCAACCCCCAGGCCAGGGAAGATGACTTTGTATCCTGGATGCTGTCACGGGCTCCTCCTTGCAGACAGAATGGCAGGAGCTGATCCACACTGCTTTGCGCCTGGAGGCCTGGAGTTCAGGAAGGGGCGGGCTCCTCCAAACAGTTGGGTCTTTAAAAAACAGAGTGGTAGAGTTGCCGACACATGAGACAGGTAGACTTTTAAAAAGATATCTATGGTTGCCTTTGTCATTCCCAATGATGTTGCCCTTTGACCCAGGAAGAGGTTTCAAATGCATAAATAGAGCAGTAATATCCAGCATCAATGTTTTGATAAAATGAAAGATGGAGAAAATACATAATATTAACACCACCTCCGGGAAGCACGGTCAGAAAAAGTTATCAAACATTCTGTCAGAGCTTGGCAAGCCACACTGTCCACCCACCCGACTCTGGGCACCTAATAAAGGCCGCATCTAGGAATTTGTCACTCTCAAATGCATAATTCACTAGTCAAAAAGCAGAGGTAATACATTGCATTTTCATAAGGGGCTCCAAAGCTGTCTAATTTCCCTGAGCCTCGGGACGACAGGAGGCTGTGGCCACTCGTGGAGGCCCCTTTATGCATTATGGATAGAGGCTTTGCAATTCAAAGTGACAGCTCAGATTCCCACTCCCTGTCACCCCCCCCCCAAAAAAAAAAACCCAGATCCTTTATAGAGACCTAGAACTCAAGGGTAAATTGGTCCCCAAAGGCCACATGCATTGTACCTAGAAATGAGTATGGGTGTGTTGGTGTGAGGGTATGGGTGTGTGCATATCCGTTAAGGTAGAGAAAGAAGCAAAATTAATGTCTGGGTCTTACCAAACACAATCAGGTGGGCCTGTCATATGACAATGTGTTTTTAAGATGGAGTAAAGAACAAGCAGACAGTGAGTCAATAGAACCAGTCAACCTGGGCCCCGTGTCCACCATCCATGTCCTCCATAAGCCCCAAGTTAGACCCGCACTACTTCCCAGCCTCATAGATGACAAACTCTGTAGGTGCAAATCAGCACCCATCATGGCAACTGGGAGGAACGCATGTGTCCTCTCCCGGCCCCTCACAGAGGAAGCAGAAGCCGGAAAAGAAGCTGAGGCAAACGGCTAAGCACAGCAAACCTCTCATCTCAGCACTCAGGGGTAGAGACAGGATCAAAGACTCATGGTCAGCCTCAGCTACCTGATGAGTGCCAGAAGAACCTGGGATACACGAGAGTCAATCTTAAAAAAAAATAATGGGCGAGGGGAGGCCATCTTGCGGAGGAGTTTTAGGCGAGCAAGCAAGTCGTCTAGCTCCAACCTCACCCCAGTGGAGGGTTTCTGAGGCAACGCTTCAACCTTCCTCTGTTATGGTCGAATATAAGGTGAGCTGTGCAGTGTGCTAGAAAGCCAACAGGACAGGACTGGAAAGAACCAGGCTCGAGTACGGCCCCTGATTCTGTCACCATGACCCCTTGAATATGTCGGTTTTGATCCACCCCCACAGAGGAAGCACCAATGGCCAATGTTGCCCCCCTTCCTTCCTTCAAGTACAATGGCCATCCCCTGCTCTGTGCCTTGTAGCTTTTATAAAATAGATGGTGCTGAGCTGCCAGCATTTGCTTCCCTCTGCCTTAACATCACTACACTTTAGCATCTCCATCTCCGACGCCAGTCACCTGACCTAGGACAGGGATGCTGGAGAAGAAGACTAAAAGTGTGACACTAGAGAAGGCTCACGAATGACAAGCAGAGGAAGGGTGCTGGCTGTTGTCGCCAACTTGACACACACCTATACATACCCGAGAAGAGGGAACCTCAACTGAGGAATGGGCTCCATCACACTGGCCTGTGGGACATTGTCTTGATGGATGATTGGTGTAGGAGGGCCCATCCCACTGTGGGTGGTGCCACTCCCCCAGAAAGTAGCTGAGCAAGCCAGAGAGAAGGAAAACTAGAAAGCAGTGTTTCTCCGTTGGTTCCTCCCTCTGCTGTTGCTTGAGTTCCTGCCCTGACTTCTCTCAGTGGTGACTGGGACTGGGACATGAAAGCCTTTTTTCCTCCAGTAGCTTTTGGTCAGCATTTTATCACAGCAACAGACAGAAAACTAGAACAGCAAGTGAGGCGATGAGCTACCATGCATTATGGGCTGGGAGCTGCTAGGTGGCTTCATCTGACAGGACTTCCCCAACCCTTTGCAGTGAGCCATGGCCAGCTTTGTGCTCCCAAACACCCTTTTCTCTTAGCGTTCTGATCTCTCTCGCTGACAGCCAGTTCTTGACGAGAAAAGGCCACAGATGCTATAGACGATCCCCGCTCCTCAGCACTACACAGTGGTCAGAATGACTGGTCAATACTGAGAGAAAAAGGAGAAGCAACAGAGCCACATGTCTAAGAAGTTGGATGCTTTCCTTATAGCTATCCCAGCAACACAGAAAGGAGGTCTTTTCATCTGTCCTGACCTCTGACAGCTTCCAGAACATTGGTGGTGATGGACAAGCAGCCAAGGGTGACAGGTGAGAAGCTCTCAGCAACAGTCATGGTTGAAATGCCACCATAAGTCACTTGCTCAGAAAGAAGAAAGAGCAGGAATTCCCTGCATGTAATCTGGAAGATAATCTTTAGTGCTGAAAGGAAAGAGAGTGGGAAGTTAAACATGGAAAGAGAAGGAAGAGAGAGGTGAAAAGAAATGAAAGAGAAAGCTAGAGAAAAGTGGTGTGCCCAGTGATACTGGGTGAAGCCCTTAGGCTAGGAGGTAAAGAAGGTATTTCCCTACATGTCAGTCCTTCTCCTGAAACATCCCTCGCTTGAGTTCTGCCACCCTCAACATATTTACAAGTGATGGGAAGAAGGCCTGATCCGGAGGCTTAGGGAAGCAACTGGGTTTCCTGTTGGTCCCCAGTGTTCATCAAAGGCTGAAGTCCTAACAGCCCAAGCAGAGGTGTCACTAAATACATGTCACAGAAAGCAGGGGCAGGGAAGCTGGGAGGGTTTAGGATGGAATTTAGATCTAAAACAAGAGTTCTTCATAGATCTTAGCTAGAAACCAAAAGATAGAAGATGCCAATTGATGTCAGTGATCCACAGATAATGTACACTTTGCAGAAACATCCTGTGATTTATGGAAGGGTCAATGGGAGCCACAAGGAAGAGTCAATGACTGTGTCCATGGGCCTCCACAGAGAGATGAAAATGTGTCCCATTCATTCCAAGCAAAGAAAATGGCATGTCACAAAGTCACAGGCAGACATGTTGGAGAAAGGTAGTTGGTGCTGAGGTTCTGGAAGGTTGAGTAGGAAGGTGGAAAGTTGGGTAGAAGGGTAGAGGAAGAAAGGAAGGAGCTAACTAAAGGACTTTCCTAGTGGTCTAGCATGAGTAGATCTCTATTATACAAAATCCAGAAATAGGGGCTGGAGAGATGGCTCAACATCTCTTTAAGGGCATGTTCTGATCTTCTAGAGGTCACGAGTTCAGTTCCCAACACTCACGTCAGGCAGTCCACACAACTGTAACTCTAGCTCCAGGGGATCTCATGCCCTCTTAGTCTACTCGCCTGCACACACAGAGACAGACATATAAACATATAACTAAAAACAAATAAAATCCAGGAGCTCTGGAGAGGGAAATGGTAGGGTTTGGGTGGTATAAAGGGAGAAGTAGAAAAAAAGGGGAGGGGGGAGACATTCACTGAGGAAGAGGAGGGAGAAGAAGGGGAGGGTGGCAGTACGGAGAAAAGAGAAATAAATAAAACTAAGGATGTTTGTGAAAGCCATGGGGAATATACTATTTTACGTTTACCTAAAATAATACATAAACATACATATACATACATACACACACATGTATATATGTGTGTATATATGTATATATATGTGTGTGTGTATATATACATATATACATATATATATGGTTTAAATGATGTTATACCATGTGGGGTAACAATACTACCCCCAAGAGTCATAGTCTCTCTAATAAAAACCCAACTCTCTGATAAAAAACATGCAAAACCTCCCTTTGCATTATTGGTCATAGGCATTCAAGAGACTCCGAAAACAATATAGAGAAAATTTTTGTGAGGTCCCCAGCCCCAGCCACAACCTCTATACCTAAGGCTCAGGGAACATCACATAAGAGTGGGTAAGATTTTAAGAGCCAGAGGACCGGGACATTGCTGCAAGATTGTGTCTTCTACATGGAACAAAGAAGCTACACCTGTGAAATCTCAACAATATGGCTACACAAACAAGACCTGCACAATGACAGCACCATGGCCACAAGGCCCCACTGCTAGATGGAAAGCAACAGGCAATTAAATGATTGCTGAGAGAGGAAGTGTCAGTCTTCCTCGGGAATGAGCTCTCTAATTGGTTATTCAATCCCAAACTGGTTATCCAATCCCAGGCTTGAACACAGGCACATACGAGCAACACCAAATAGACTAAGCTGGTTGTATTTCTATATTTATATATGCGTGTCTGCTTTGAGAGGCTGTGGTACTCACTGGTTCTGGGGAAGAGTTTATTTCTTGGAGGTCTGACTGCTGACCACAATGGCTATTCTTTGTTGTAAACCTGAATATATCTGGAATGAACTATAATTCAGAAATGGAGGCCACACCTCTGATCCAGGTCTTGAGGCAGGAAGACAACATGCCTTTGATCCGGACCTGGAGATGGGAAGATACACATCCAATCTGGCCACGCCTTCTGCTGGAAGCCTGCGTAAGGAAAATGGAAGAGGGAAGGGTCTGTTCTCCACCTGCTTGCCTTCCCCTTGTTGGCACGTCCATTCCTTCACTGGCATTGGAGCCTTCTCCTTCAGGATACCAGTATATACAGAAGACCAGCGAGATACCCAGTCTCGTAGGCCTGAGCAAGCACTAGATTCTTGGACTTTCCATTCACAGCTAGCCAGTGTTGGATTAGTTGGACTGCAACCTATAAGTCATTCTATTACATTCCGTGTCTGTGTGTGTGTGTGTGTGTGTGTGTGTGTGTGTGTGTGTGTGTGTGTGTGTGTGGAAAGAAACAGAAATCCATCACATAAGTTCTGCGACTCTAGAGAACCCTAACTAATACACTGACACAGATGTGTCTTCTTCATTCCCCAGCTCCACAGATGTGTCTAGCACACGCCTAGAGCTCCAAATCTGAAGGACAGGGAAGTGCTGGGTGGGTTTCTCACACTGAGCCCGCCCCCCTCCGGAAGTGAAATGCTGAAGATGATAGGTGCTGGGTGTGTTTCTCACACTGAGCCCGCCCCCGCTCCGGAAGTGAGTTGTGAGAGAAGAATCAGAATCCATGCAGTTAACTTGGGAGAAGATCCCAGGAATTGGCAGTTGAGAGTGGAAAGTGAGGCGGGAAAGGGAAGCTGCTGGTGTGGGATTGTGGAATGGGCTGCTACACAGTTCGCTGCTATAGACATGATACTGGCTCCTGAGGGCTTGGACATTGATGTGGGAGTCCCCTCTGTGTGCTGTAATTACCATTAATGAATAAAGAAACTGTCTTGGTCTTGGGTAGGCAGGGAAGACCGAAGTGAATGCTGGGAGAAAGAAGGGCGGAGTCAGGAGAAGCCATGGATCCTCTGCCTGAGATGGATGCTGGTTAGAATCTTGCTGGTAAGCCACGGACACGCAGCGATACACAAATTAATGGAGATGGGTTAAATTAAGATGTAAGAGTTATCCAATAAGAAGTTAGAGCTAATGGGCCAAGCAATGTTTTAATTAATACAATTTCTGTATGATCATTTTGGTTCTGGGTGGCCAGGACGAACAAGTGGTCCTCCTCCGACAGGACATGGCCCTCTTGAAATAGAACAGTGCTGATGGCTCCCATGAGGCCCTCTGAGAACTTATTAATATCAAGGGGCTCCCAAGCCTCTCCTCCACCGCTTATATCAAAGAGGTAAACAGTTGGCTGGGACTCAATGATGCAGTTGCTTGTGAGGCGCCCATGATAATGTTTAAAAAAAAAAAATCATGAAAAACCATTGGTTTACCAAGTTGGACATAGAATCTCTTTGGGGTAAATCACTCTTTACCTAGAGTGATTTCTCCCCAGAAAAAGTCACAAATCAGGATGAACATTAACTTTTTTACCCTGTGGGGCAAGGAAAACAGGCGTGTTCCTTCTGCAGCCAATTTTTAGATTATCCTATAGCTGCTTTTGAACTTGACCAAAGTTTCCCTCTAGAAAAGGACATGGGAACCTCATCTTCTATTAAAAAAAAAAAAAGGATGTTGCAGCCATGATTAAATAAAGGATTTTTCTACATGAATATCATCCTGAGTTATTCAAATAGACCCTAAAGTTCTCTCTCACAAGTATCTTTGCAAGAAGAAGTTTTGATACAGATAGAAGGAGGAAGGCATTTTGACCATGGAGGCAGGGATCAGAGAGACATAGCTTCAAATCAAATAGCACGGCAGGAGTAGGGAACTAAAAGAGACAACCCACAGGTCGCCCCATCGCGTCTCTGGGTAGACCCCAGTGGTGCTAACTTTGAACTTCCATCCTCCAGAACCATCTTAAGATACCATATCTAGGGCATTTTGTTACAGCAGCCATGGGATGCTGAGACAGTCATCAAGTGGTGCAGAGGGTCTCTCCCCAAGGTGTAAATCAGAAAAAAGCAGCAGAAATTCCCTCTGGCAGAGTCTCACAATGGGGTGTCTGTTAGCTCCCTACACAGTGATGAACTATCTATGGGTCATGGCATACCAGGAGCAGCCTCAGCACCAGAGGTCTGACTTGGACTCCATCACTGCACCAAACCCTGGAGGTATACAAAGCAGGGTGACTCCAAGGGCAGGTCTCACTTTCTTTACAAAGGAACAGCATAAGGTTCACAGAGAGTAGAAGCTAAAGCCCCAGGGAGCTCAGTGTTGGGGCACCCAGGAGGTGACAGAGGATGGAGACATCTATGCCGAAGAAAAAGCCTCCCTAGCTGGCCAGGCACGCACCCAGGTACCACAAGTCATAGCCCTGAATTCAGACTTTGAAGCAAACTCAAAGCTACTTCTATATCCTGATTTCCCAGTTATTAATACATTCTATGTCAAAATATGCCCTGCTCAAATAAACTTATGTAAAGAGAAGGAAAGCAAATTTAAACTGACTTATTGCTCAAAATAAAGACTATTATACAACTTTCTCAATTTTTTAATTGTAGGCTTTTTTTTTCATCTCTTGGGACTTGTTTCTCAAAAACATGCCTGGTAGAGATGATCAGATGAGACATAACAAAGGCCCCGAGAAGGAGAGGCTACCCAAAGACCACCCAAAGACCACCCAAAAAGGCCACAGGCCAGGTGTTTATGATGGTAGTGATCCTGGCCTTGGTGCTGTTAGCTCATCATTCCCACCCCATTAAAAAGATGGTGTAATTAGTCCCTGTTCTATAGGTTCCAGAGGCTCTGGCTAGTGAGTGGGGTCTAGACAGGGACCCTAGAAAATAAGTCACTAAACAGGGACCCAGGAAGTAAGGTGAACAACACTCAGTTAGCCAGCCTGGCTCTGGGCTTCCAAAGGCTGACTTGTGCCTAGAAATCACACACAAAAATGAGTCTGGCATGCTGTCTGAGTTGTTGCAGAAAGGAGACAGCCAGGGCTGGGTCCCTGATATATATGTTCCTTCATCCTCAAATGGCTAAATCCAAGACTGCCTGCCTGAACATAATTTGACTTCCTTGAGCCAAATCTGCCTGAGTCAGTGGATCCACAGTTACAGGGGGATGTCCAGTACTGGGGAACCCCTGCCCTGGTTGAAGCCAGACTAGTCTAACCTCTGCTTCATCATCAATGACAGTAAAGTGAGCTACTAGGTACCAGACACAGGAAGGCTCAGACTGACAAGTGCTGTTTATGCCATCTGGCCTCCAAAATCCTGGCTCTACAGAGAAGCCCAAGTCATGGTGTGCCTCCAGAAGATGCTTCTTGAACCCCAGACTTTGGTAGCCTATCTGGGGCCTGCAGACATTTTGCTGACCCTGAACTTGCTGTTCCTCAACCAGGCCATGCCACTGAAGCATCTTTCCACCCAAAAAGTGGGCTTTGTTAAAGAAGCAGTGACCAGGTGAAAGGTAGCTTTCGAAGCAGTCAGTAAAGGCACAAACTCCCCAAGTCTGACCTGAAAAGCATGAGCAAACGTGCTGAGCAAACTGGGCTGAGGGACCTGGGAATAATCAACTCTGTACCATGTCATTAGCTGGGGCTGGTAGGAAAACATGACCAGCAGGGAGCTTCCCACAAGAGCCCCTGAGGAGGGTTTGAACTGTAGCCGCCTCGGCTCCTACTGTCCTAAGCATGGTCCCTGGACCATCCACTTCACCTGGGAACCTGTTGCTGCTAATGAATACAGCCCTTCCAGAACCTACTGACAGAGAATTCTTCATCCTAGCAAGACCCACGAGTCACCTGGGCATGCCCTCCAGTTGAAGATGCTCCGATGTGAAACTCTCGTTCACAGGAATTGGGAACAGGAGGGGTGACAGGAAGGGATTAGCTCCCTCTGCTCACAACCATAGACCTTTAAAGCCGACAGATGATCAACAGCCCTTCCTTCCTTCCTCCAGGAAGCCACTGCTCAGGCCACTGAGGAGTCCCTTTTACCATTAAACTGCACGAGGCTCCCTGACCTAAGACCGTGTGGGTGGGAAATTCGCTCACTCATGACCAGCTCTGCTCCGTAGCAGCCCCATCAGGCTGAGGGCTTCTCAGCCCCCTGCCTCTGTCTGGCATGAGCATGGGGGTGCTCCCCCCACCCCAAACTTTCCTGTCTTTGTAAAATGTTTAGTGAAAAACTGCCGACTATGTAAATCAGGGATCATTAGAGGTTGGGTTTTTCCTCAAAGAATGGATTCAGCAAAATGCTGTTTTCTCCCGGCTCTGGGTCTCTATTTAGGGGATTGGAGCTCTGTTTGTTTATTTATTTATTTATTCATTAGCTGGGCCCACAGTCAAGGAGAAGGGAGCAGGGCCATTAATCTTTCCTGTCATCCGTTCACAGATGTGGAGTTCACACTGCAGCAAATGTGAAGTCAGCAGTACACAACCACAAGGTGGAAATTTCAAGAGAAATAAGCTTAGAGGAATGAAAAAAAGAAAATAAAGTAAAATAAAAGGGGAGTGGGGGTGGGGTGGGGAAGAAAGAGGCGGGAGGATGGGACACATCTAAAATACAGTCTCGCCCTCCCTGGGTGCCTGGGTGTGCTCAGAGTAATCTTGTTCTCAGCATGGAGGAGCCACTGATATGTTAATAATAATTTTCTTTTCTCTTCATCCCAAAGAAATGAAGTTTGCAAACTGATCCCGGTGAAGCAGTATACACATGTGCTGTTTGTAGAGTGACTGGAGCACTCACGCTCACGTGTGTGTGTATGTGTGTGTACGTGCGCGCATGTGTGCATGCGCGTGCGCGCGCACACACACACTCTATATTTATGGCATCTATTTAGTAAGTTCTAGAAATCTCCATAGAAGGGCGAGCTCTCTCAGGCATGAGGTGTCGCTTTTGGGAATAATGTGACTGCCAGCCCTTGCATGGGGACAGCTCTGTGGCCTGGCTGCAGGGCTAGGCTCTTTTCCAAGAGAATAAACCTGCCACACTAAGTGACTCCCATGCCTAGACCTGACCCGGGGCCTGGCTAGCACCAGTTGGTGTGGAGTAGGTCAGAAAACTCAGCCACAACTTTCCTACAGTTGGTGTCTTTTTAAAACCTAGTGAATCCCAGAAGTCCCGATATAACCATACCACCTGCGGGAGTCAGGCCCTCCTGCCTTAGTTTCCCACTTCTGTTCTTGCCTTGAGGACTTAGGCTCTGAGAGTTTAACTCTTTGCCAGAGAGATGTTTTTTTCTCAACTGTGTCATGGGTGACCAGAGTCCCAAAACGCACTACCCTATCAGAACATTCCAGAGACCTGACACTGTACCTGTTTCTCAAACCGGAACTCTCGGATCACAGCTTAACAAAAGCCTCAAGTGTAGCCGGTTCACTAGGCTGCGATGCTAAGGTCTTAGCTGCACAGTCACACCCAGCTATGGCCCCATCTCGAGTGGGAAAGGCTGAGTCCAGCCCGCCTGGAGCCTGCCCACTCACCCCTCAGTAGCAGCACTGACTCTTCAGGGGATGCTGAAGTCAATAGCTTCACTCATCACCCTGTGAGCTCCTCCGGGCCTTCAGACTGTGGATTGATCTCTGCTCCTTGAAACTTTGCGGATTCTTAAGGAACATTTGTTGCATTGCATTAAATCCCAGGTCGAAGGCAGAGTTGAGAAAACTCTGGCTGACAGAGGACTGGGGTTAAGTGTGTGTGGGAAGTACAGACTGAATGCTCTTCCCCCATACCTGAGCCCGTGTTGATCAGAATTCTGAGGCTGCATCTGGACCTGGTGGTTCCTAGCGGATCTGTGCTGAGTGTTAAGGAAATGGATGGTGTTCTGGCCTCACACTAATCGTGGAAGTGTAACTGTCACGTGTCATGGAAATTGTTAAGATTGCTGCTTTTCAGAGCACACTGACATTATAAGAGAAGGGTAAGAGGACGCAGGTTTCACAAGCAGCAACAGGAAGAAAGATTGGGTCTGGAGCTGTCAAAGCAGGTGACGCCAGGGGAAAACTGAATGTGGATCATCCAGGGTTGAGGCATTTCCAAAACACAGAGCACAGGGAGCCTCTGTACGTGAGGTTAGTCCAGGCGCGCTCCAATTTTCTAACCAGAACCCACTCCCAGCACCCAGAGTGGGTGGCAGACACACTTGAATCGCTTTCTAGAACATCTCTACCTCTCTTGATGCCATCTCCTTTGTGGCTGCAAGTGTTTTTTAAATCTGTAAAAGTGCAAATGCAACTCAGGCCTAAGAGGAATTGAGAAGGAAATGCATGCATGCCCCAAGCAGCCAGCAGAGCCTACCCCCCATGGCTATAACTATCAACTTCCTGAGAGCCAGCAATCCCAGCTTGCAGCCAGCACTATCCCGTGGCCCCTTCTCTCAGCCTCCACTTCCCCTAGGTTCTAGGCACATCAAGCCAGAAACCCCATGCCATCTCTGTTCATGCTTTTCTGTCAATCATTTCTCCCCGGGCCTCAGCCTCAGTCATTAAGCTTATCCTTGAGATCTCCGGGGAGAGACTTCATCCCACCCACAAAGCACACTTGTGAAATCTGTGTCCTCGCTCTATCCTGAGTTCTCTCCTATGATCACGCTAGTGTATAACAACAGACCGGCCACCCTTTTCAGTAGAACACCAATGGCAGAGAGTTTAGCTGTTCTTGTTTTCTCATGTGATGGAAACACTCTAACCAAAGGCAACATGGGAAGAAAAGGTTTAATTCCACTCACAGGTCACAGTCCGTCATTGAGGGCAGGAATTGAAGCAGGAACTTGGAGCAGAAACTATGGGGGTTGCTGCTTGCTGGGTCACTCTCTGGATTATGCTCAACTAGCTTACCTAGAGATGGTGACACCCAAAGTGGACTAGGAAGCCCCTACATCAATTAACAATCCAGACAACCCCAACAGACATATTGACAGGCCAATGTGATTTGGGCAAACCATCAACTGAAACTCTCTTCTCAGGCAACTCTAGGCTGTGTCAAGCTGACATTTAAAGCTGACTAAGGCATGGACTTAGTCCATTTTCTGGAGTCCAGGCACGGTTGAGCCAAGGTCAATTGAGGTCCCAGCCACCCCTAGACACAGAAGAAAAGACACACAATACTTCTAGTCCTTGATCATGGCTTTGGGGTGCTTTGTTACGTAGCATTATTTTAACCATAATCAAAATAATAAAGTAGTAAACTTTCTCCAAGCCCCCAAGCTGGGTGGCCAGGAGTCAACTTACCATCTTAGAAGTTTGCTTGCATTCCTCCCTCCCATGCTCCTCCACTGTCTGTTTGGATCTAGCCAAACACTGTGTCAGGCCAGGCAGGAAAGTTCTGCATTCTAGAACCCTTTAGTTTCCAGTCGGCTTTAACTTTCTGAGTAGATGTACAGACTGTGAAGCTTGGTGGAAGCTTCTTGGCCCCTGGGGCTTTGAGGGAGAGTCAGGCCCAGTTAGGACTGGCCTCTGTTAAAAGTGACGGAAAAAGCAAAGGTGCAATGGATCCTAATAAGAGTAAGGGCTCTGTGAACAGAGCTAGCCTGGTGTCCACTGTGTATGGCAAACTAATGGGGGCTTAAAGCCTGGACCTCTATGGCTCATGTGTGAAATAATTATTTCTTTGGAAATATTCATGAATTCTAGGAGGGGGCAGGGAGATTTTCCAATGTGAAGTCATTGTGCTGACAGCCTTGATTCTATAATTCTCAGAATAGTCTTATTTTGCAGGTGTGAACCAGCGCCTCTGAAACTCACGAATCAGGTGAGCCCATCAGAGCAAACCACAAAGTTCCTAGGGCTGTCTTCTTTGAAACATTATTCTAGATTGCTTGCAAAGTAATGATGATGATGACGATGATGGTGGTGGTGATAATGGTGGTGATGATGATGGAGATGATGATGATAACGATGGAGGTGGTGGTGATGATGATAATGACGATGGCGGTGGTGGTGGTGATGATGATGATGGTGATGGTGGTGGTGGTGGTAATGATGATGACGATGGCGGTGATGGTGATGATGATGAAAAGTTGTAGTAGTAACTGTTGTTATTCACTGCACCATATTCACACCCCTTTGCAGACTTGCCCTGACATGGTAAGATTTTTCCCCTCTTTCTCTGAGTCCAAGTCATCCTCCTGGTACACTTTGACGAACAAAATCTGGAGGAAGTTATGGCTTTCCACTTCTGAACAAGCTTCAGTTCATTCTTCAGGAGCCCTGCCCAGCCTTCCTATAAGTAAACTGGGATAGCCTGTGGGATGAGAGATGACAGAAAGCACCAATGAGCTGTTCCAACTGGAGGAATCCCAGATAAGCCAACCCACAGTCAACCTGAGACACCCGGAGTCTTGGCAAGGCCAGAACCACCAAGCTGAGCTCAGCCCACATTACTGACCCAGAGGATGAGAAGTTAAGCAGATGGTAATTGTTCTGGCCTAGCGCCTTTAGAATAGCTTTTATACAGCAAAACTGATATCGTCTTTATTTAATAGGCATCAAGATCACTTCACATTCATGGGTATGATCAAAAACTAAATAAATGTTGGCAGGGACATTGGTACAGCCCATGGGAAACAAGTTCCTCCAAACATTAAAAATAGAATCATCATGTGATCCAGCAACTTTACTTCTAGGCATATGCCCAAAAGAATGGAAAGCAGGGTCCCAAAGATTCACCCACATTCACTATACCATTATTCCCAGTGACCAAATACAGAAGCAATCTAAATGCCCATCAACAGACGAATGAATGGGCAAACCATGGTATGTATATACACGCACACACCATGGAATATCATACAGCCTCTAGATGAAACTCTGACACAGACTACAACATGGAAGAGTGTGGTGTCTTGAGAGAAAATGGACCCCAAAGGGAGTGGCACTATTAGGAGGTGTGGCCTGGTTAGAGGAAGTGTGTCACTGTGGGGGTGGGTTTTGAGGTCTCTTGTCTCAAGATTCACTCAGTGTGGCAGTCAATTGACTTCCTGTTGTCTGCAAGATGGAGCACTCTCAGCGCCAGCACCACAGCTGCCTGCTCTCTGCCATGCTCCCCTTCATGATAACAATGGACTGAACCTCTGAAACCGTAAGCGAGCCACCCTCAGATTTTTCCTTTATAAGAGTTGCTGTGGTCATGGTGTCTCTTCACAGCGATGTAAACCCTAACTAAGACAATGAGCCTTCAGAACACTGTGCTAAGTGAGACACCGCAGTACAAACACCATGTGACTCCCCTTGTACGAGATGCTGACACAGGGATAGGAAACAGAACAACGGTTGCTACAAGATGAAAGGTTCTGGAGAAGGGTGGTGTGAATACCGTGTGAATGGGCATCACTGAGTCCCTTGAGGAGATGCTCTCATACCCAAAGAAGGCCAGTGGTCACTACTGATGGCAGGATATGGTAAAGCCATTGAGAGCCCAGAAAGCATTACTCTCCATTTCCCACAGGTGCTGGACCAGCTCTGAGAGCAAGCTGATGGAATTTCAGTAAAAAATGGCCACACACACTCTTGCGCTGAATACTTGGTGGTCCCTGCTGATGGGGCTGTTCTTGTCTCTTAGGACACAAGACCTAGTTAAAAGAAGCATGGAACCTGTGCTTAGATCACTTTCTTCTGTTTCATGTCCACCATGAGGTAAGCAGCCTTCTCTACAGCACACCCCTGCCAGCAGGAAGTTCTGCCCAAGCACACAGGGCTAAGCAGCCATGGACGGCCCCTTCGGAAGCCATGAACTAAGAAAACCCTTTCATCAAGTTGTCTGTGTTGGGTATCATGTCACGGCAACGCCTAAGTAACCAGTGTAGTGCTCTGCCTTACATATCAGTCCCTGAACCTCTTGTCACCCTAACCTAATCCTGGCTCACCTGCTGAACAGAATTCCAAGGGGTCTTGTCTAAAGTGCATTCTTGGGTGAAGTTCAGACTTGAAAAACCTGACTATCCACAGGTGAGCCTGGGATTTTGAGAGCACTAGGTCAGCTGGGGACTGGCTTTTGAGGGTGGGGTTGACTGGACACTAACGGGGTAGGTTTCAGAGTGTATGCACGGGTTCACATAGCACTATGGTTGCTGCAGAGATAACTCCAGGTGCCTCCAGGTGGCTGGACAAGGGACAGGTGAAATGCACCATACCTTTGCCACCAAACACTTCAACTGTGTTTAAAGTTTGCCTGTGTTGGGTTCACACATGAAGATGCCACTCAGTAGAAACACATAAGAAGAGATTGGTGTCAGGCAATGTTTCAGCCAGCAAATTACAGACCTGAACTTGCTCCTACTTCCCTGTTCTTTTCTCCACTCAGACCATTCTGTTTCCTCTCTGCCCATGAAAAAGCCCTGGCCTGGATCAGAGGGCTGCCCCTACCGCCCCTACTGCATGACTGTTGAGTGGAATGAGGGCCGCCCCTGCTGCATGACTGTTGAGTGGAATGAGGGCCGCCCCTACTGCATGACTGTTGAGTGGAATGAGGGCCACCCCTATTGCATGACTGTTGAGTGGAATGAGGGCCGCCCCTATTGCATGACTGTTGAGTGGAATGAAGCAGATCCTGGATCGCCCCTCTGTTGAGTCTTCATTCCCCCTCTATCCTGTGCATGACCCCTGGAGGGTTGAACCAACCCAACATCCTGCAGTGGGCCTGGGCTGACTGCATCTCTCTGGGCTGGCTTGGGGGAGGGAGGAGGAAGAAAGAGAAATTTGTTTCACCTCTGTTCCTCCTCTGCTGACTGAGGCTTCTGTCCCACCAGGTCCCACAGCCGTTCAGTCCCACAGAAATACACAGAGACTTACATTAATTGTAAACTAGTTGGCCTGTTAGCTTAGGCTTATCAACTAATTCTTACATCTTAAATTAGCCCGTTATTCTTGTCTATGTTAACCATGTGGTCTGGTACCTTTCATCAGTGATACATTCTCGTCTTGCTTTTTCTGTGTCTGGATGATGACTACAGACTGTACCTTTCCTCTTCCCAGAATTCTCCTGTTCTGGCCACACCACCTATACTACCTTCCTGGCTACTGACCAATCAGCACTGTATTAAAACAATACAATATAAGCAACAGGGTATAAGACCACAGTCCCACAGCACTCCCCACCAAAACACTTGATCTCCCCATTCCCAGGAAAGGTCCTGTTCTCACCACTCTGGTGTATGATGAAGAAGGAGGAATCTGGAGACAGGATGCTCCCTTCTCAGTCTGATGGGATCCAACTCAGGCAGTATTACCCTAATGGTCTCTTCTCCTCTGCCATTAAAGACAAGGAGGAAGGGCTGGACACATGACTCAGAGGTATAAACTTGCCTTGCTTTGAACAAAAGACACAAAAAGTCAGGAAGCTCATTAAACATTTTACCATATACACATATTGTAAAAATCATATGCATGGTAAACAAAGCACAGTTTGTATTCATCACTTCAAAATTAATTTTTAAAAGCCAAAATATATTTGTAGGGGTTTCTCGTGATTTCATAATAATGTCATAAATTCTTATAACAAACATTTGTATTTTTTCTCAAAATTGGTAATCTCTAAACTTTATTTTAAGCCATTGCTTTAAAATATCAGAATCTGCGTGTCAATACCATTCTCAATTGGGATAGGGAAAAGCACCATTCCCAATCTCAATGCTACTGGCTTTAGAGTTTAGTTTCATTTCTGCAACTCAATTCAACATCTAAGGGTTCTGTGATGAGGGCTGGAGTTGCTGTTGCTTTGTTTTTAAGAAGCCGGTTTATGGCTGAAGAAATGGTTCTGTGGATAAAGTATTTGTCCTGCAAGTGTGAGGACCTGAGTTCGGATCCTTAGCACTAATAGTCTTTTGGGGGGGGTTGTTTTTTTAAAAAAACAAAACAATAACAACAAAAAAACAGACAGACATGGAAGCTTCCTGTAATCCCAGGTCTTAGAAGGCAAAGACAGGATCCCTGGGGCAAGCTGCATAGTTCAGCTAATACCAGGCTCATCAAGAGACTCTGTCCCAATAAATAAAGTCGGAGTAATCAAGAAAAATATCTATCATTAACTTCGGGCCTATACACACAGACAAGCATGCAGTCACATATGCATGTCCACACAGACAAGCATGTAGTCACATATGCCTGCCCACACAGACAAGCATGCAGTCACATATGCATGTCCACACAGACAAGCATGCAGTCACATATGCCTGCCCACACAGACAAGCATGAAGTTATATATGCATGCATGCACAGGCAACCATGCAGTCACATATGCATTCACACATAGATATGCATACAGTCACACATGCATGCCCACACAGACAAGCATGTAGTCACATATGCATGCCCACACAGACAAGCATGAAGTTATATATGCATGCACACACAGGCAACCATGCAGTCACATGCATTCACACATAGACAAGTGTACAGTCACACATGCATGCCCACACAGACAAGCATGCAGTCGCATATGCATGCCCACACAGACAATCATGAAGTTATATATGCATGCCCACACAGACAAGCATGCTGTCATATATGCCTGCCCACGAGCATGCAGTCAGATATGCATGCACACCCTACAGAAAGAAGGAGATGGAGGAGAGAAAGTTAGGGAGGAAGGAGCAAATAAATAAATAAATAAATAACCAAAACTGACAAATAAAAAAAATAAAGATGACTGGCAAAATAGCCAGCCCCTCCAAGAATGACCACTGTTGAATGAATCCCCTTCATGCTGCCCCAGACTGCAGCCAAGAAGGAGCAATCAATTGGAAAGGGAAGAAAGCCAGGCATCACCCCAGCCAGTCTCAGCCCCTAACACTTGGATAGAATCTTATTGAATATTAAAACAAAAATAGATTATATCTCAGAAACATGAAAATGATTTGACACTGTGTATATAATTTAGTTCAAATCACAGGCCCCCTAATCGACATTTAATTGACGCAATGATGTTTTCATGATGGTAAATAAACAAAATATATAAACAGAAACATCTTCGTTGATATTTAATGACTACTTAGCAGCTATTGGGGTCAGAGATACCGCTCTCTAATAAACAAATGCTTAATAATCAATTGGAAGTCATTTTCCTGGTTATTGCTTCATTAAATCAGGATCCGACGTCATTGGCGGGACAATTCTTCCAACAGGAAAACAATGGCGAGAAATGGAACGGGCGGTAACAATGGCCCCGGAGTAGCCGTAAGTGAACTGGAGAGGTTTTCTCCGCCCCACTAGTACAGGGCACTGTTGCCTTAAAGCATAGTCTGTCTCCAATCTTGGCTTAGTTTACACTGTAAATCACACCCCACCATCTTTATCAGGTAATCAAAGAAAGAGACAGAGGCCGAAGGTGCCCAGCACGTTAAGTAGACGTGTACTTGGCAAGATGGCGCTTCCCCTTGCTGTCTGCCACAGTTGTTATAATTCTAATTCAACACTGTTCTCTGAGCACTCCTGGAACTCACTGTGGTGACCACACCCAGCCAGTGCCACACTGAGCCATTCTCTCCTGGCCTGGTTGGTGGTTCCATGACTTTCCAAACTATGTCTATGAAAATGGCACCACTGGTCATGCTGGTCAGTGGTCAGTGCCATGTCTGGCTAGAGCTCTGAGCTCTTGTCCCTTTTTAGGTGTCTGGAGGCTGAGGCAACGTTTTTCCCCTGTCATCTCTGGCCCTTGAGCTTCCAGGAGGAAAGATCTATATGATCAGGTGGACAATTGGGGTCCATCTGCTCAGACAGACCAAGAGACACAAGTCAGCTGCCCAGGTATATTAAGGAAAGGAAGAGCAGAGATGTGAAGGTGGGGTGAGAAGGAGGAAGAGGAGTAGGTGGAGGCAGTGAGGGAGGCAGGGAAGAAGGAGGAAGGGTAAAAAAATAGGGGAGCTCTCTAACTCCCCCAAGTCCCTCTGGAATGTATGTGTAGCATGCTGTGTGGTATGTGTATGTGTGTAATTGCATGTGTGCAGTCTGTTTGATATGTGTGGTGCATATTTTGTACTTATATGTGTGTGGTCTGTGTATGTGTGTAGTTGTATGTACAGTCTGTTTGGAGTGTGTGGTGTGTGACTATATGGTTGCATCTGTGTGTTCTGTGTGTAGTGGGTGTATGTGTGCACATGTGGTTATGCATGTCTGGTGTGCACTTGTGAATGGTAATGAGGAGGGTGACAGTGACCAAACAAAGCAGAGAACTTTTGGTGTCAATGGACCATTTATAGGGCAGAAATGCCACCGGGTAAGCAGAGGTACCTTGGAGAGGCTGGCCACGTGCTTGATGGTCCCATTGCGCCATCGTGTGACCAGCCTATGTAATGACCAAAGGCACCATCTCCACTAATACACTGTTTTTGGCTCCTAGGATCTTTGATTCTTATTCAAAGAATAAAGCTGTGCCCAGATGCCATCTACCTCAGAAGAGCCCGGTTCACCATCTTAAAGAAACAGAAATTGAGACAAAGCAGAATGGAAGAAAGAAGAGAGGGAGGAGCCTGCAGATTCCCACAGACTCTGGTCTGAAACACAGAGAGTTGCCGGAACAAAGTACTTTAGCAAGTCGGTCCCCAGCGCAGAGAAAAAGACACAGAAATGGAAGGCCAGGTGGCCTCCCACAGAGCAGACTCCCAGTGCCTTCATGCTGGAAGCCCAGGGGGAGAAGAGTCAGAGTCCAGATTCAGCAGAGGGGGTTGCACTTAGAGAATTCCCCTACCCCTCCTCCTTGCTCCTGCCCCTTCCCCTCTGCTTTCCCATCTTCTTCCTTCTTCTTCCTCCTTCTCCCTCTTCCTCCTTCCCCCCATGTCTCTTTCTCCCCTTCCCTTCTTCTCCTCCCTTCTTTTCCCTCTTCTTCTAACCACTCCCCCTTTGCCCCTCCTCCCCTGCCTTCACTCCTCTGTCTTAACAGTCTCGGGGAGTTCCCAAGAGCCTCCTATATGGGCCCCATCTCTCTGAAGACTTCCCCCCTGAACTGAACCCCATGAGTGGACAAATCTGTACAACCCCACTGTTTAGGGGGAAGTGCCTGCGCATCGCTTACCCCAAGGTCATATGACCTGCTAATGGCTGCTAAGGGACACTCAGACTGCTAGCCTGAGATCTGTGGGCTCACTCCACACTCGCCCACCAGGTGCTCTGCACCTCCACACTGCCCTTCCCAGATCACATCTCAGGTCTAGATACTTCACAATTCTCTTCCCAGACGGTATCCCAGGCACCGTCATCTCTGAGGGTCACAAGTCATCTGACAGAGCAAGGGACAGAGTCAGGGCCCCAGGTTTGTCCCTATCCCTTAGGACCAAGAACTCTTAGAGGGCCAGCATCGTGGAGAGAAAACCTCTTTGTCCTCCACAGAACTCCTAGTGACTGGCATGTCGCAGGGTGTTGTGTAACTTTTCCTAGGGAAGACATGGATAAACATCTATTCATGCCCCATACGGTTCCCATGACAGACCGTAGGAATGGTTCTGGCCTAGCTCAGTGAACCGCTGGATTTATGCTGCTTTCAGGAGGAACATAAGTGCCTCTCAGGCAGCAGTCTCATAGAAAAGCCCACCCCACACGAGTGACAGCTCAGCTTCCCTGGGGCTCCTTACCCAAGATGCCTACAGCCCCACCCTAGTCCCCTCCACCAGCAAGTGTCCACTGCTTTTCTACCCTCAGTGGAGCCCTGTGAATCTCGTGACTTCCTGAGCTTCCTCAGCCTTCGAAATAGCCCTCCTTGGAGTCTTAGGAGCTCCTCCCCCACTCCAGAAGGGCTGAGTTCAGAGGAAACAGCTACACCACACTAGGGTTTAATGAGTATCTGTTGATTGATAAATCAGTCAATGTGCAGTCCCCAAGCACACCATGCCTGCAGGGCAAATCCCAAAGCTGCTCTCCCTCTGGCCCTTGAAGCTTCCCTTAGACCACCGAGAACTTTCCTGTCCTTTTGCCTCTCTACTAGCTGTTGGGGTCCCCTACCCAGGAAACCCTCTACACGTTGGCCCAGGAAGATGTCCTCTGCGCTTCCAAAGCTTTCTGTCCACAGTAGGCGTAGCCAGGCTCCCAGTGAGACCCCACTCAGACAGAGGAATTTCCTGGCAGGTTGTCACAGTCCATCCACCTGGCTCCTACTAGGTATACAGTTGTCAGAAACCAGGGCATTGTCTGTGTTCCTGCAGCTAGCTGTGCCCAGCCTGGGAGACAGTGGAGAGCCTGTCGTGATGGTGAGAAGTGGGTAAAGAGAGGGAGAGATGATGGAGAGAAGCAAAGGAGAAGTGGGGGTGTCACTGGGGAGGGAGAGGAATGGGAGGGAGGAAAGCAAGGCTCTGCCTCTCAGTGACTTTAGGGGCCTTCCCCTCTCCCCGACCCTAGCACAGAGGCAGCCCTCCTGGCTACAGAAGCAAGGCTGCATGACACCCTCATGCCTCCCAACTGCCTTCTCCCAACACTTCCTTCCCATCAACTCTGCGCTTACTTAACTCCTGATTCTCTCTGTGTAGACACGTTCTTTCCAGAGCTGTAGCAGGCACAGCGCTGTCTCGGGAGTTAACACACCTGCCACTCAGTGCCGATGCCCAGAAACAAAAAGAAACAGGAAAGGGAGCCTAAATGACGCTGGGAAGGGTAGACGGAGGGAGAAGGGGTGTAGTCACCAGGTGGCGATGGTGATTTCAAGGGTCTCCACAGAAGACAGGAGAGCTACCGCCCACTGCCCCTCCCCCCACACCCACATCACCTGTAGCCTCTCTGCACCCTGAATAACATGGAATGCCTCCTGTGGGCATAGGTACTGACTGGGCAAAGGTACCAAAGATAGGAGGCCTTACGCCTGTGCCAAGCCAGAAGGTCAGAGCAATCCCACCTCCCCTCAGCTGCCAGGAACCCTCCTGAAGCACTACCAAGAAAACTACAAGCCAGTCTTCAGCCCCCAGCACTCTGGCAAATAAAACACCCCTCTGAACAGCATTCCCTTAACCTGTCGGTCACTCAGCTCTCAGTTTCTATGGCTTTTGTTTCTGCTGAAAGCAAGCTGGTGCCCTACCCTCCTGGAACAGTTGAGGGAGAGCTGAAGTGCAGCCTGGGAGGGAGTCTCCCCTCAGTGAAGCCAGCAGCAATGAGAGCACCAAGTAAAGCACCCTCCCTTGAGGAGTGGCTGACACACTCCAGCCCCGCTGAGAACAGGGCCCTGCCTTTGTCTTTTCCTTTGGCTGTGATGAACTCCGTGACCAAAAGGAGAGAAAAGGTCATCAGTTTACAGCTCATGGTCCATCATGACGGGAGTCAGGACAGGAATTGAAGGCAAGAACCATGGGGGAAGTGCCACTAACTGACTTGCTTTCCATGACTTGTTCAGCCTACTTTCAGATTCCACTCCAGACCACCAGCCCAAAGATGACACTGCCCACAGTGGACTAAGCCTTCCACAGCAATCATTAATTAAGAAAATGAGCTGGGCAGTGGTGGTGCATGGCTTTAATCCCAGCACTCGGGAGGCAGAGGCAGGCAGATCTTGGTGAATTTAAGGCCAGCCTGGTCTACAAAGTAAGCTCCTAGACAAGCAGGACTGTTATAAAGAAAAACCCTGTCTTCAGAAAAAAAAGAAAAGGGAAAAAAGGAGGAGAGAGAGAGGAGGAGGAGGAGGAGGAGGAGGAGGAGGAGGAGGAAGAGGAGGAAGAGGAAGAAAGAGAGAAAGAAAGAAAGGAAGGAAGGAAGGAAGGAAGGAAGGAAGGAAGGAAGGAAGAAAATGGCTTACAGACTGTCTCAGAAGCCAATCTGATGTCAGCCTTTTTTTTCTCAATTGAGGTTCCCTCTTCCCTGGTGACTCTAGCTAGTGTCGTGTTGAGAAGAAAAAAAAAAAAAAAAGCACGGGTTCCAAAGGCTAGTTTTCCCCCCATTCCTTGCATAAAGAATAATTCAAGGAAGTCTGTGGCCTGCCCAAACTCACACTGTGAGAAAGGAATGACTCAAGATAGAAGCCCAAGCCTTGCCTTGCCCTAATTCTGAATGATTCTTTTCTCCCCCGCCATCCTTGCTCTGGAAAAAAAGGCATTCAGTGGAACTTGCCAAAGAAATCTCGGAAAAGGGACTTAGCAGTAATTAGGAAGACTATGGCAGAAACAGTTGGAAAAGGAAGCCAACTAATTCCATTGTAGAATAAACCCTCAAAGACAAAGAAAGGCCCTGAGACTCAGATGGGGTCGATCCCTGGTGGCATCAGGGAAAACGTAGTTCTCAATGGAACCCATCTTAGACATCCTTTTGTGGCCCTCCCAAGAATCAATGACCGCAACTCTTCTCCCAAGACTTCAGCATCCCACAGAGAAGCCTCTGAGTGTCAACAAGTAGCAGCAGCCACCAGGGTACATCGCTAGGGCACAAAACCCCCACCAGCTTTGGGTGAAGACAGCAGTAATCCCATTTACATTGCTTTCCCATTGACCCCGGACCAGAAGTGGATTTCACATGTCACTTCTGGCCTATCTGTGGTAACTACTTGGAATGGGGGGGGGGCCCAAGGAACTACTTTGAAGGCCCACAAGAACTTTCCCAGGGATGTGGAAGTGATGCCTGCCAAAGAGGGGGTCCAGGAGCTCACATGTGCATGCTCCATTCATCATCGGACCAGAGGGACCCACAGCAATGATGTCCTGAAGAGGATGAGCATGAGGAAGTCTACCATGGTGGCTGAAGATGCCTTCTGAGCCCACATCTTCGCATCACTAGCTTATCCAATAGTCCCTTAATAATTCCCTTGTCTGCTCGAATTAGTCAGAATCCATCTTTTCAGCCAAAAGCTAAACAAGAACACTAACCTACACAGTTCTTCTTTCTCTGTGCCTTCAAGGACCGTTAGTCCAAAGCTGTTGTATTTGAGAGTCTTCCTAAAGCTTTGTGGAAAGGAAAACAATCACAGCATGAAGAACAATCGCCCATATCAGGCTGGATATGGTGTTTCCTGTGAGTGCAATTGGCCCTGTCTTACACTGGGAAATTTCTCATTATCCACACCTGTGTGCCATGATGGCTTAGCACATCTCTCTCTCTCCCTCTTCCTCCCTCCTTCTTCCCCTCTCTTCCCTCCATCTCTTTTCCTCTCTCTCTCTCTTTCCCTCTCTCCCTCTCCCTCTTTCTCTTTCCTCTTTCTTTCTCCCCCTCCCTCCCTCTATCTATGTCTTTCCCTCCTCCGTCCTCACATCTTCTTTCTACTCTTCGGCATGGAATACCTGCATGTTCTCACACTGTTTCCTAGGACTCTTATAATGCCACTCAAGTTGAGAAAAGAAAGCATCACCTTTTCCCATCCTCCCCAGTCCAGGCTGAACCAGGGGAGACCCTCATCTTCTCAACTCTGGGGAGCAATTAAGTTCTTCTCTGCAGCCAAGGAGCCACCTGCATTTTCTCTGTACTGCAAAAGCAGAGCCAAACATCTTATTTCTAAGTAGCCAGCCACCTGTTGTGATGACTGTGAACTCATGAAAGAGTGGCCTTGCTGGAACCATGGTCCAGGAAGCTTCTCTCTACACATGAGTGGTACCCAGTCTCAGAGAGCTATATGTTGGAATGTCCTGGATACTTGCAATAATATAGGCCCTGTACCCAGGGATGCTGGTTTCATTAGTCAGGATAGGGACCTGGCAGTGTGATGTCCCATGCTGTTGTTGGTCCCAAAAGAAAAAGCTCATAGCAAGAGCTGCTGTAGTCAGCCGACTCCATTACCTGTGTGAAGAGCAGCAGAATTTTCCCAGTCTACTTTGCAACTGGATGTGACCAGTAGGTGGATTTCACAGAGTGAAAGTAACCTGGAAGACCGGCATAGCAAATATCCCACAGGAAGCTCTCTACTCCTCACTGTTTGTCCCATGAAAAGGAAGGACTCCGTGATCGTAAGGGATGCTGAAGCTACAAGATGGAAGGCATCGGGTCCCTGCATCAGGGTGTGGAGAGCTCCAGCCAGTACTGAAGATCAAGGTGTCTATGACATAAAGGACTGAGACTGGACAGTCCATTAGTACTGGAGCTACAGTTCCCTCAACACTGACTTTCCTTTCTAGAATATGGCCTTGAAGTACTGGGCTAGCACCGCTCTTGTTTGATGGGAGGTAGTAGGTAATTCTATGGACGTGTTCTGGTAATTCCATGGAAGTATTATGAGCCTTGACATTCTACTAGGCTTCCCCTAGTTCTGTTGACCCCAAGTTCCTACCATTCTGCTCCCGCGGTAAGGATTCATCTAGAGACCTGCAGCCACCTAAAAAGAGGTTCTTCGAGGTGCTTTCTGAAGCTTTCTGACTCTCCAATCATAGTAACATTCCCGTAGCTCCCTGAACTCACGATTCTTTCCTGCTTCAGGGCCTTTGCACTCACTACTCATTCAGAACCCAGGATCATTATGGTCCACATCTCTTGATGCAATTCAGATCACCTACCCTAGAAAGGGTGCCTCAGGAGGCCATGTAGGGGACAGCCTATATTTGGCCACCCTGGACAAGACTAAAATCTGCCTGGGCCAGACAAATGGATGTTCCGAGACAAATTACCATGGTGTAAACCAGGACCTGTCCAGCCTTTCCCCCAGGACAAAACTTTCTTGAATGCCAATACACAAAGACGGTGACGGATCCATCAAAGCAGGACTCGGCAAGACCTGCTTCAGGGGCTTCAAAGTCTCTAAGAATGAGAATGAAAGGACACCCATGCATGTGGACAGAGTGACTGTGACCCACAGCATGGATGCCTATACACCAGTACTAGCAATGCCACACATCCTCACAGTCTGAGTTGGGTCTCTGCAAGGGTAGATGGCTCGGGCATCAAGAGGTAACCTCACTTACTCTGGGCACAAGACAGGAACCTAGAGCATCACCAAACCTGCTCCCAGCCTCCTGTTTCCCTCCTAAGCCTGGTACCCCAGCTCCACAGGACAAATGCCTGGATACCATCAGCATATCCAAGTCCATTCTGCACACCTTTCCCCCATGGACCCTTGAAGAGACGGGTTAAGAAATCACCAGAAGCTACCATGAAAGAAGGGAGATGCCCCACAGGACCACAGGGTATTAAATCCGATATTCTTCACTAAGACTCTCTGCTTCCTTGCCTCTATTCTGCATCCTGTCCTGTGATTTGAGTAAGTGAGGCTACACCAAGGACAACTGACATGTAAGCACATCATGGATCCTCCTCTGTCAGTGGTTTCTAGAGCCAGGTGACTCCTTTCAGCCTGTCTTCCCGACTCTCCTTACTTCCACAGTAAGCTTCTCCTTTGGGCCATTCACCTCCACACATCTAGTGATAGGCTGAGCCCAGGGAGTTGGTGAAGTCTAGAAAACAGGAGTCTGCATTTGTCAGATTTCTGCTTCAACAGTGCTGTGCAACTGCTCAGCCGTGTTCAGTCAATAGGGCTTCCTCTGCCATGGAACACAGGCTACTTTATTCTGTTGCCTTTAGCTCACACTCTGGCACCAGTGACTACTTGGAGAATTCTACTTCCATAGCAAATGGAAGATGCACCAGAGAGTTTGAAAAAGAAAAATTTTCTAAATCTGTTTCCAGCAATCCATCCCAGCACCATGTCTAGTCACCAAGGCCCCTCCCTCCTCTTGGCCTCCCAAATTCCTCCTAAATGGATTCAGTAAAGAGTTCTATGCCCAGATGGCTCCATCCCCTAATTCCTGAACTGAAAACTGCTCTCAGGTGGCCTGAGAAGACACACTCATCGACTCTGCTCTGCAAACCCTCAGGTGACAGATGTGCAAAGAACACAAAGATTCCCAGAACACTAGAGGACTTCTCAAACACAACTGAGCTGTGCCAGAGACAGCAGCCCCACCCACACACCTTGGTCCTGGTTCCCAAAAGCCGATGTGTCTCAGAACAGGCATCAAGACTTCAAGGAGGAAGCCACGAGCCAAAGAGCCACACTCGGGAATACATCAGGCTGCACAGGTCTGGATTTGGGTACACCTGGGGAGGGTAGGAGGCAGCCAGTACCCACCCGTTTCTGCGCTCTTAATTTGAAGCTCCAAAGGGAGGAAATAATAACAATAACCATCCCCGCTGCCGCTGCAGCATTTCCCACCCTCAAAGGCGCCCAGAAAATGCTGACAGGGATGGCTGACAAGTCGCACGCATTGTAATTCACACCATAACAGCATCTTTGGACTCATGGATTTCTCATTGAAAAATTATGTGATGTCTTTTTGGAAACCCAATACTGAGTTATTGATATCGCGAAGCACAGGCGCCACTTCCAGCTTATTAGCTTCGCTTTCTGAAGCCTTTTTTCCCCTCCAATTTTCAACTTGGTTTTTCCTTTTCTGTTTAAATTGGATCACGGTGCTTGAGTGAGTGTCTAGGAGTGTGGGACTGTGGCGTGGGGGTTCTGTATACCTGGGGGTGTCTTAGCTGTATGTCCTCTGCTGTGAGGGTGTAAGTGCCCACCTAAGTATGCCGTCGTCTCCATGTTTAGTTGGGGGTAGGGATAGGGAATGTTCAACTCTGCCTCCTTGTGTGTAGGTCTGTGTGCAAACATGTGCGTGTGTTCATCCGTGTATACTGGTATGTCCAACAGCCATGTGTTACAGTATCTGTGTGGTTGCTCTGGCTTGAAGGTATATAAAGAGGTGTGGGGGTATATGGAGGCGAGTGGGGGGCGTGGAAATGAATGTGGGGGTGTGTAGAGATGAGTGGGGTGTGGGAGTGAGGGAGGGTGTGGAAGTGAGCGGGGAAGTGGTGCAGGAGACTTGTCTGTAGTCTGTCAATCGTGTTTTAAATAAATGCTGATTGGCCAGGTAGGAAGTATA
>JAQHUG010000077.1:5910376-5955349 GCA_028555095.1 Dicrostonyx torquatus
CCAGCTTGAGCCACAGGTGTGGTTTAAATTGTGCCTGGCACCTCTTTTCAAGGCCTCTGCTAAACTTCCTCTGTAGACCTAACATCCTCTATTCATTCTGTGGCATGACGATAGGTACCAGCCTCCCACTAGCCCTGTGGTGGAGGACAGAGCTGACCAAGCAGCATCCAGGAATATAAGCCAAGAAAAGTAACAAGGAAACACAGGTGGCGTCACACACTCTTCACCTTTTATCCTGAGTCTAGATCCCCAGCTGGGCATCGGAGGCAGAAAAGGGCTCCACCAAGATCCTTGGACCCAGGAGGAGAAAGGGGTTGTCTGACCCTCAAAGTCCCCTCTGTGACTGGGAGAGGGCTGGGCTCAGGTGAACATTGTATTTCAGATGCCCATCAGTTGTGGGAAGCTGGTGTCTAGTGTACAGGATAGAGGCCTGTCTTCTAGGGGGCACCAAAATGCCAAATCTGAATATCTGAGGTTGAGGACCATGCAGGGACAGACACCTAGGATGGCATTCCCTCTAGGAAGGAGGAAAATAACTACAGAGTGAGACCTGAGTTCATGTCAATGCAGGCCTGCAAGGATGGGGTGAGAGGGAAGTAGAGGTGGGGGTAGAGGGCTGGCCTACAGCCAGTAACCAACCAGCAACAAGCTACCTCCAGAAATGCTGTGGGAGAAAAGGTTGACGGAGAGGTGAAAGCCCCATAGGCACCAGGGTCTGTTTAAGATGCTCTTGCAAAGAGCATCCTATTTTACCTTCCCAGCATCCCAAGATATCTACTGTCTCCAGCTGATGAAGGGTTTGTCGGAGCATCTGGGACCTCACTGTGACTGGAAAACACTGAGGAGTAGAGTGGGGAAGTACCTGCCAGGCCAAGGAAGGGGTTGTTCCACCCAAACCACAGGCTGTATTCCTGGTAAGACACATTGAGGGACCAGCCTGACTTCACAGGTGAGGAAATAGGCTCCGTGGAGCTCATGGTGGATGTTTAAGTGAACACAGCTATGACTGAGCCCCTGGGATAACTCTGCATCCATTCATCTCCACCTCCCCCAGAATCCTTAGCAACCAGAGGATAACTGGGTCTGTATGTTGATTGGCCTCCTCTGCCCTGATGACCCTCACTTACCCCCACCCCACAATCACAGTTGAAACTTCTGTCCACAACTTCCTATTGAGGAGAGTGGGGGGAGGGGTCATGGTAAAGAAATTCTCAACTTGAAATCAGGAAATCTGAGTTCAGGTCTTGACTCTTGGTTGGGAAACCCTAAGAAGGGTCATCCCTCCTACCAGTCAGGCCTCCATCCCTCCACTCATTCTTCCATCAATCTATTCATTTTCTCATTAATCCATCCGTTTATTCTCCTGTTTATTCATTCTTCCGCACATCCATCCATGCGCTTCCGCCATTCACTCATAGAATATAGTGGTATGGTTAAAAGTGAGTACTCACAGTGAGACAGGTGTCTGCTGTTCTCTGCATCAATGAACGTGAGCCAGCAAGCCTTCCTATGTAACAGAGTGATGGTCACAGTACCTAGGTCCTCACTGAATTGGAGCAAAGTTGAGATCAACATTCAAGCAATGTGTTAGTACGGAACACATCAGTCAGTCTACCAGCCAAAAATGTTGCTGGGATGCAACTCAGGGATAGAGACTTGCCTTGTTTGCACCACCTGGAATTCTATCCCCAGTGCTGCAAAGATATACTTTTTAATTATCTAGAGAGTGTCTATGACACACTGTATGGCTGGAAACACACCATGAGGACAGAATGTAGCCCACCTTGGGAGCTTAGGTTCTGGTGCCAACAGCACACACAACAAACATCCCCTACAGAGTCTGCCCCACCCCCAGGGATTGGGTTAGAGTCTGCCTACTTGTCCCTGCTTGTCAGTGTCTACCTTCCTGCTTCTCTCCCTGGACCCTGCCTAGCCATAACCTACCAATGAGACTGACAGCATGTAGAAATTAGGCACTTTGACATGAATATGAAGAGTGTTTGGAACCAGGAAGTCACTGAAGCCCTGAACACAGCAAGTATGGCCACCTGCCTCCTTCAAATCAATACGAGGCATGCCCTGCCACACACTACCACCCTCTCCCCCTCACCCCATCCCCACCTGCCACCAGAGCCCAGGAGGGACGCACCCACATACAGCTGTAAGCCCAATTCTGATTCCCACCTCCACGGTCTCAGAACCCAGCTTAGCAGGCTAGGACTGTCAACACTCCAGAATATCCCAGAAGCAACGGCTGCTCCTGTACAGTGACGTCAATATGGAAACGGAGATGTCCTTTTTATTAGATTCCTACTGATATGCCTGAAGAGAACCCACACACAGTATACACACGCACACGCAAATGCACACAGATTATTTTTCTGTTTTGTCTAACAGAGAAAGGCCCCAAGCACTCCATCCCAACCCCTATCCAAGACAAGGTGTTCCGCACTGTGCCCCAGAAGGTCTCTGTGACTGAGTGCAAATGTGTTCTTTTGTTGTTGTTGTTATTAGATGAATTGCATCATTAAATTACATTATAAAAGCTAAAAATGCACCATTAATTTTCAAAAACAATAGTAAATACATCTCATTTCTAATACATGATTCTGCATTTAATTTTTGCCTGGGGCCCTTATAGGTTTTTTTCCCTCAGCCTTACTGTCTCCCTTTATGCAGACTATATAAATGGATCTAAATTGCTAAAGAAATTTTTGCCAAATGTCTGTAATGTGAAAATAAATGAATTTCTAATTGGCTGTTTCAAAAAGAAAAATTACTTTTTGATCTCAGCTCAGCCAAGCAAAAATCTACCTAGACTGGGTAATAAGACAGAGCGAGGCTCATGGCGACCGCGCGGAGAGACAAAGGCCCTAGAAAGAGAAGCTCCAGAATGAAGTCTCTCCTGTCTCCTCCAGTCTCCCACCCTGCCACAGAAGGGAGCCTGACCTTAAGCAAATTCATGGGAGAAGCCGTGCAGGAGAAGACCTCTGCGAGATCCAGCTCTCTACCTTCACAATGGCTAGGGGTCCAGCTGGAGCCTGGCTCAACTAAAGGCCAAGGCTTTCTGTTCCTAGGCGGCTCCACTAGGCCCAGTTCGACCTCTCTCCGCCTTGTACTCTTCACAAGGATGGCATTCCCTCCTGTCTTTCATAGGCTTCTTGGGAGGTTTTAGAGGCTGACTTCATACCCCAAAGTTCACAAGTTGAATCCCTCACCCTAGCCATCTCCAAATATGACCTGAGTCCTTGTCAGAATCTTTATAGGGGTGCTGCACTTAAAGGAAGCCATTTGTCTGCACTTTCATCCACGATGGTTTCCATCTTTATGGGAAGACTCGTGAACACAGATACAGACAGCTAGAGAAGACATCATGGGAAAGAGAGAAGATGGTCGCCCACCAGCCGAGGAGAGAGACTAAAGTAGGGTCTTCCCTGTTTCCTCAGAAGGAACTACCCCAAATGACACGTCAACTGAGAGACTGAATTCTTGCAGCTCCTGTGAAAGCAACCCTGGCCAACAAGAGCCCAAGACTGAGGAGCATGACAGGCAAATGTTAGCAATAGGATTATCCACTGCCCACCCCCACCCCATCCACCGTCATCACCCCAGCAGTGAACTGGGACTGTCCTACAAGGACATCAAACAGGAAACCAAGAGTAAGAGATGCCAAGGATTTGACTAGGACCCCATGGCTAGGACTAAGCAAGCTGGTGTCTAATCCAGGCATTCCGGCCCAGGACCTGAGCTCCTGATCACATGAACACTGCTTTTCAAGGTGTGGTGAGAGGCTTCTGCTGGGATAGAGAGCTTCCCTACAATACAGGGGAACGGGGCTAGAGACCTCAGTTGCCCAGGGACTGCCTGAAGGGGCTGGAAAAGGGATGCAAGGGGACCCATGCAGGACAAAGGGCAGCTCATGTCATGCCAAATCCAGGAGGCTTCCACCTGAACATGGCTTAGAGAAGAGGCTCTAGGGTGTGTCCCCTAGTCGTGACACTGGAGGCATAGAGTGAGACCCAAGGATAGAGCCAAAGTCCCATGCTGCTGCGCTGGGACTAGGGAAAGGGGCAGGTTATCCATGCATAGGGGCAAAATGGTTGGCAGGGGTGCCAAGGCAGGAAGGGGCAGACTATTTCCTGAATGCCTTCAGACCTCCTCTACCTAGGAGGAGCTTAGATGTGTGTCTAAAAAGGTTGAGCCACTCCAGGGTGTCTCAGGAGAATTGTCACCATCTTTATCCTTTGCTGGGGAAGTCTGAAGACATAGCGAATGAGTTTACCCTTTGACTTCCCTTTAGGAAAACTTCAACTTCCTAAGGAGAGTGGAAAGGATGGTGGGGAGGAAAGAGACAGAGAAAGAGAAAGAGGAAAGAGAGTGAGGAGGATGAAGGAGGGGAGGGAAGATGGCAGTGGCCCAGTGCTCTTGCCCTGTGAGCCTGGCCCCATCCTGAGCCACAGGGCTCTGGCCACACTCTCAGTACTCACAGCTCTCCAGCTGCTGTCTCACGTTTGTGACAGTGACATCTGTCCAGCAGGCCACACCTGAGATTCATGAGTGCCCTGCTCACCCCTGGCCCTTACCCAAGCTCATCATTGTTCCAATGATCCTCCTTCCTGCAGCTGCTGAGCCGCAGGCCAGGCTCAGGGCCCCTGCTCCCACTCTGGACCCTTCCACCCAACTCCCACCTCTGGGTCCTGTCACTGGCTGGCCACTGACCTGACACCACAGACGGCTCCCAGACCAGGAGCCAGGCAGTCGCTAAAAGCCATCGCCTTTCTCTCTTTCCTCTGTAGTTGCACATTAAGGACCCAGTAACAGGTGCACATATCAGGCCCTTTTTATTAGTGTCTCTTTGAGCCCCCGATGGCAGGTGCTAGAATAAATCCTAGCCACCCGGGAAAAGGATTTACGACCCCAAATTTACACGGGCCGCTTAATCACAGCGCCTTTGCCTCAGACAGACTTTCTAGAGAACAATTTGGCCCGCGATTTGTCAGCAGGAAAATGGCCTCATATAAACGGTCTGAGGAAATAAATGTTAATCCAGAAATGGTCCTCCTCCCCCTAATTGCCCGGGGAATTTAAAGGAGACAAACTTATTTACTCACAGCAGGAAGTACACTGTAATAAACCATCACCACTGTGGGTAGAAATGGGTTCGTGTGACAAGCAGGGGGAGGGAGATGGGAATTACAGAGTAGGGAGGGCATGGGTCCTCCCCTGCCCAGCCCAGATGCTCCTGCTTTTAAACCTGAGAACTCTTTGAGGCTGATCACAAATTCCAGACTGTGTGTCTGTCCCTCCCTGACTCAAGCAGAGGCAGCAGGAAGGACTCTAGGGAAGGAGGCAGTCTAGGATCCCAAGATGGCCCCAGAAGATGGGGGCAGGGGGGCTAAAAGCCAGCTGGAAAATCAGGCTTAAAAACGTACTCACACCCTGAGCTACAGTCTAGGCCTTGCAGCCAGAATTCTTCCCAGGGTTAGGCAAGGTGAAGGGCCACCTCGCCCACACGCAGAGGACAAGAGCACCAGGGTCCTGAGCATGCGCTGTGGACAAGGAGACCTGGAAGGCTTGATGGGTAATAGGGCACACAGATCTACCTAGGGGAGGCAAGGCCTGCTGTGAACCGTCCCTTTCCCATCTCAGTGCCTGGAAGCTTGTTTTCAACTTTTTAAAATATATAATGCATGGATATAGTCTCACCATTAAATAAATAGAGATACATAAGCGAGGCCTGGTGGTGCATGCCAGTAGCTCTAGCACTCAGGAGGTGGGGGCAGGAGGATTGTGAGTTCAAGACCACCCTGGGCTGCACAGTGAGATCCTGTCTCAAAAAGAACAAAGGGAGGTAGAGTTACTCTTGTCCATCCTCCCCGATTTCTCGGAACTGCCTAAGAGATCAACCCTATTTCCAAGTTAGTGTGTTTCTCACCAGCTCTTGCTCTTCTGTTATTCTCATCATCTCACACACGTACATGCATGCAACACGTGTGTGCACAAACACCCCAAGAGAGTAGCCACACCTGTAAATCCCTAGGGAAATGTATAGCGTTGTTTCACAAGCTTACGTTTTAATGGTATCTTACTTGAAGGTTCCATCTTGACGCTGTTCCCACCTGTTTCTGTCAGGCGAGCCAGGCCTAGCCTGTGTTCACAACACTGGGCTCTGCCTACATAGTGGACCCACCAGCACCTAGTTACCAATCCCCCGTTGGCCATGTGGGTTGTCTTTGGCTTCTCAGTCCCCTGTAGAACTCGCCAGAATCCCTGGTCAGGACATCAGCTCAGACAGAAAGCAAAAGAAACCAAAACTGTTTCTCCACAGGATGGAATGCAGTTATCACAGCCCTGGTTTCTAGTTAATCAAAGTCTCCTTTGGGGCTACAGTTTCCTCCATTCCCATTCAAAGTGCATTCTCTCCCCCATCTCCCAAGACACCTTATTCCATTATAAGGAGATGAAACATAATAAGAGTGGAGGAGATGGCTCAGTGCATTTGCTACATAAACTCGAGGATCCGAGTTCAGATCCCCAGAACCCATGTAAAATCCAGATGTGGTAGCAGGTAATCCCTGGTGAAACAAAGGGTGGAAAAGGGAATACCTGTAAGATCATGGGCCAGCTAGCCTGGTGTACGTATGCTGCAGTGACCAACAAAGGGACACTAGCTCAAACAAAATAGAAGCAAAGATAGACACACAAGGTTGTCTTCTAACTTCTACACATGCACTGTGGCAGGCACATTGACACATGGAGAGAGAGAGAGAGAGAGAGAGAGAGAGAGAGAGAGAGATTATTTAAGCAAGATGAGTGTCACACTAAGGCTTGTTCCCAGGTTCTTAACTTGTCAGTGTTCTAGTTTGAACCTGAAATGCCCTCTTAAGGCTTGTTCCTCAGCCAGAGGGAGACTGACAGGACCTGTGTAGCAGAGGCTGCTTGTTCGTTTCCCAGCTGCCCAGACCTGAAATAATCACACAGAAACTATATTCATTAAAACACTGCTTGGCCAATAACTTAGGCTTCTTTCTAGCTAACTCTTACATCTTAAATTAACCCATTCCTATAATTTTGTATTTTACCACAAGGCTGTGGTTTACCAGTAAGGTTCCCAGGTGTCTGTCTCCTTTGGTGGCTACATGGCATCTCTCTGACTCTGCCGTCTTTCTTCCTCTACCTGCTTGGAATTCCTGCCTTATTCTGCCCTGCTGTAGGCCAAAGCAGCTTTATTCATTAACCAATAAAAGCAACACATATACAGAAGAACTTCCCACACCAGGCCTAGCCAGAAGAAGTAAGTTATCAGAATGTGAGCCTTGGAAGATGATTTGACTTAAGATGGTTACTTTTGTCAACTTGGGAGGAGAGTCTCAGGGAGGGCTTATATGCATTAGGTTAGTCTGTGAGTATGTTTATGAGACATTTTCTTGAGGCGGGAAGACTCAGCCCATTGTGGGTGGCACCAATCCCTAGGCACAGTGCCCTAAGTTGCATGAGAGTAGAGAAAGCTAGCTGAGCGCTAAGCAAGCATGCACCCATTCCTCTCTGCTCTTGACTGTGGATATTATGATCAGCGGCTTTGAGAACAGGCTTCCTCACTTCCTGGAAAAAATGGACTATGGCCTGGAACTGTGAATTAACACGCCTTCTTCCCTAACTTGTTTTTTGTCAAGATATTAAACAGTAATTAATTTAGGACATGGCCCTGGCCTCTGCTGTCCTCTCTGTGTCCTGTCAATCATAATGGGAACAGCTCTCTTCCAACGCATCCCCTTAGCCATGCTGTTCCGCCAAGCACCTGGAACCAAGATTGTTGTGTGAGTGTGTGTGTAGTGTTGTGTCGTGTGTAGTATTGCATAGTGTGTGTGCGTGGTGTGGTGTGGTGTGTTATGTATATGGAGGTCAGAAGACAACTTGCCAAGGACCTTCTATCCATCCACCATGCAGTCCCAGGAATCAAACTTGGGTCCTTGGGCTTGGCAGCTCACCTTTCAGAAAGCCGTAGGGCAACACCTTTCATCTCATCTTCAACCCCAGCTCAACTTTCTTGATGGATGACTTCAGGAAAAGACAGTTCTATTTCCCAACCACAAGCTCCAGAACTCAGCTGCTGGGGGGACCCTGGGCTGGCACACACTGCTGTGGAAAGTCCTCACAGCCCTGGGAAGAACTGTCCCTTCTTTCTGTGAGTGAGGACTCTTAGGCTGCGGGTGTGGTCTGCTCCGTGATGCGAGACACATCAGAGCTGGAACTTGAATCTTTCCATCTACACACACAGCCAATATTGAGGTCCCATCGCTAGTCTTACCTGGGAATGTGTCACAGATGGAGGAGCCAATGCCTGACGTCCTTACTTCATCTGCAGTCTTGCTTAGCCAGTAAACAAATGACGCACGAGACCTCAACTTCTACAACATGAAAGTATAAAAGCAGGAGAGGACAGACTGTAGGAGACAGAGGCAGGGCGGAGCAGGTGGACATGTGACCCTAGGGAGCAGGCAGTAGATGACCTGGCACTCCCAGCGGATCACACTATTGCAGCAAAGGCTTGGAGGGCTGGAGGGAAAATAAGCCACCAAGCTAGAGTATCTGAACAGCATGGAGCAGGGGTGAGGTCAGAGATGCCAAGGAGGAGGTAATAAGGCCCATGGGGAGGAGCTTAGGAAGATCACATCCCCTGGACACATTGCTGAGAGCCTACCTGACCATTAGCATCCTCTGGTCCAGGGCTGGGAGCTCCCCAGGCAGAAACACTTCTTCTTAGCCCGCCCCAGCCGGGGGGCCCTCACCCTCACCTCCCCAACCCTGCTGTGCTTTTCTGCTCCCCCTCCCCGCTCCCAGCTATCCATGCCCTCCCTTCTCCCACTCTCGGAGTCACTCACTTCCCAAGACAAATGGCAGCTCCTTCCTGCCCATCCATCACAGCTCCCAAGCCCATCCATTAGCCAACGCTACCCATCCTGCCCTGGCCCCACGTCCTTGCCGAGGGACGGGGGTCCATTGATCAGAGGCCCATCTGCTGCCTGTCACATCCTGGCGGCCCTGACAGCAAGAGACAGAACTGTTGCTGGCCCCAGCCAAGTGAGAGAGGACGCTTCCTCCACCCGACTCTCCAAGGCTAGCCAAAGCAGTCTGAGAGAGGGAGTGGGCTGGGATTTCCGGGTCCCACAGGACAGACCCACAATAGTTTCCATAGGCCCTCTACACCAAGCAGTCCAACCTGGGCAGAAAGGACTGTAGGAGCAAGAAAACCCCACCAAACTGTGGAGGATGCACCACCCCCCACATCCCAGACTCTACTGACCTCACATCATCGAGAACCACACAGGCTCTGCAGGGCTCCCCCAACCTGACTGGTCCGGGTTCTCACATTAGCCAGTGACCCCTCCAGATCCACTCCATCCTTTTACCCAGATAAGTGACCAAGGAGGTTGTCAGTAGGAACCATAGCCTCTGCATTCGATCTAGATTCAGCCTGTGGGAGGCACAGGCAACCCTGACAGAGGGAGGAGGCGATTAGAGGCTGTCCAATGTTCCATCTTAGGCACTAAGGGGAATGGTAGGTCAGCTGCTTCCTCTGCCCTGGCTACTTTCCCTTGTAGGTGGAGCTACCCTCAGTAGCCAGCTCAGCCACTGGGCCATTTTGTGCCCCCTCACCCTGCCGTCACCTGTGCAGATGGTGCTCTCATTGATGCACCCTCAACTGCCCCATTTGAAAGTGTGCCTGAGACTGGGGCCCAAGTCCTAGGGTCGAGGCAAAACTCTGTGGACAGAGGCCCCAGGTCCCTAGTTCTTCCACCACTGTCCTTTCAAACCTTGCTTAACACAGATTCGAAACCTAAAATTCCTGGGAAATTCAAGACTAAGATCTCAGGGTATTTCTAAGCAAATGGCCGCTGAGACAGGACAAGAAACAGTCATGAAGCCAGCTCAGCATCACACTGTCTTCAGTTTGGTCCCTAGTTCCCTTGAAGCTGAGAAAAGCCCCTTCCACTAGACCATCACCCTGCTGCCAAGGGTCCCACCTCTTTCATCTCAGCGACCTCCACTCCCTCCCTCCCTAACCCGATCAGGAATGCTTCTCAGCCATCCCTTCCAGAGAGCAGCTACTATCCAACCAATCTTGCAAAACCCTAATTATTCTTAGCCAAGCTCTCCAGGGATCCCCTAGAGGGGCCTGACTCCCTCAGACAGTAGCCCCTGTGGGCTGTATCAGCTCCTTTTCCGTTGTGTGATAAATCGCCATGACCAAAAGCAGCTTACAGATGAGTTAATTGGGACTGAGGGTTCCAGAGGGCTAGGGTTTGTCATGGCAGGGAGGCATGGAAGCAAGCCCCAGACCAGGCAGCAGGAGCGGGAAGCCGAGAAATCACATCTTCTACCACAAACACAAAGCAAGGAGAGCAAACTGGGAGTGGAATGAGGCTAAGAACCCTCAGGGCACCCTCCCCATAGTCGTCCCCTAGGAAGACTGCACCAGCTCCCCACACAGCACCACCAGCTAGGAACCAAATGACTGAGCCTGTGGGGGACATTCTCATTCAGGACATTACACGGGCCAAAGAAGGTGTGGTCCGACAGAGATATAGGTTTTAAATGGATGATGAGGAATGCTCTAGATGCTCAAAAAGGCAAGGCACAGATTCTGTCTTAGTGCCTCCAGCAGGAATAAAGTCCCACCCACACCTTGGAATCAACTCCATGAGAGTCATACAGACTGTGACTTCAAAGCTGCAGAGGACAGCTGGGCATGGCAGAGCACACACCTTTAATCCCAGCACTTGGGAGGCAGTCAGGCAGATCTCTGTGAGTTTGAGGCCAAGTCTCCATACTGTATTTTCAGTACCTTGGGCAATTTTGAACCTTCAGAAAGGAACACAGATTTATATCATTTTGGTTCTTTGCATTTTATTTGTTTTGTTGTTGGTGGTGGTTGTTTGTTTGTTTGTTTGTTTGTTTGTTTTAGACAGGGTATCATTCTGTAACTCAGAGTGACCTGAAGCTCACACTTAACCCAGGCTGGCCCCGGACTCACAATAACCCCACCTTAGCCTTGAAGCTGTTAGAACTGCGGGCATGAACCACCACACCCAGTGAAATTTGGAGCTTTTTATAGAGCCCCGAATGGTGTAAAAGCAGATAAACTACAGAACTATTGGTCTCTTGGTGTCTTTTAAAACAAATTCCACCTTTTCCACGTAATTCACCATACAAAGGGAAGGACGGGGGCTTGCCTGCCTTCATGCTGGGGACTCATCAGCTCATCACTGCTCCTCTTCTCTCTGAGGAGGGCAGGAGATGACCCCTGATCTTTTGTCCTCAAGGAAGAGTTTGTCCCTCTTCTAGACCACTAGACCACTGTGACCCAGGCAAGACTGTGGCAGGACTTTTTTTTCTAAAGTAAAAATGCAGTGTCCTTCCTAAAAGGCACACTGACAAGGACCAGTAAAGCACTTGCTTTGTCCCAATTATGTACAAAGATAGATGTTCTGCCATAAGGGGTCCTCAGTGTGTGTGTGTGTGTGTGTGTGTGTGTGTGTGTGTGTGTGTGTGTGTGTTTGCCCATGTCCCAGGGCAATTACAACAGAATGTGCAGGTAGGTCCTTGAACCCAGGCTACCCTAACATGCAATGAAGTTTGTCCTGAAGATTTCCAGCAGTGTCAGCATCCCAAGAACTGAGAACTCCTAATCCCAGGGGGCCCTGCCTTGGCAGCAGCTTCCCAATCTGCATCTTAGCAAGATCCCCAGGTGATCCCAGTAGATGCTGGCACTCAAAAGCATCACCTCAGAACAGAAATAGTCTCTGCAGACACTCCTCCCCCCCCCCCCGCCAGGTACCCAGCTACTGCTGATCCCTGCCGGACTGAGCTTCCCACCTGCTGTCCCGCACCATGGCCTCTGCTAGAAGCAGTGTGTCAGAGGAGCAGAGGGCATGGGAGCTTTTCATACCCTGCAGCATTTGGCAATGATTTTATTCCTCGGATGCCGTCTCAGTCCGACTGTGTGTCTGTGCTCTCAGTAGTGTGCTAGGGCCTGGGCAGACACCATGCACAGCTCGGGTATCCCTCCCAGAGCTTAGATGCTAATGGACAAGACACAGTAAGCAATCAGGTTAGCACTTCAGAAATTATAAATAGGGGTGCATAAGAGAAATGACATCAACAAAAGGCAGGGTTAAGGAATGAAAGGGACACACACAACCTTCTTAGGGCAATGGTCCTACCCATTGAAAAGGCCAGCTTCACAGGGATGAGCCACCATGACAAAAGCCACATGGCTATGGTGTCTGGTTTGTCCCAAAGACTCATGCCCTGGAAGCTTAGTCCCCTGTTGTAACGAGTTTGAGAAGTGAACCCTAGGGGGAGGTGATCCGATCCTGAGGCGTTGGATCGCAGAAGTCTGGGTTACTCATTTTCTCTCAGTCTTTCTCAAGCTCTCCCTACTCTTCACTCTTGCACATGGTCCTGCCAGTGGTGCTGTCATGTTATGGTACAGATGTGACTGCCCTGAGCTTGGGTTTGCCAACCTCCAAAACTGTAATCCAAAATCAACCCATTTCCTTTGTAAATGTCACAGCTTCTAGCATTTTTATGGTAGCAGAAACAAACTAAAATGCATGACTGAAGCAAAATTCCTAGCATTGAGCCAAAGGTTGACTATTCCAGAAATATAAATGAGGCCAACGTGGCTGAACCAGTGATGCAGGAACAATGGAGAGACAGACAAGGCCAGGTCAGACTGGCACGGCATCAGGAGCCTGCTTTCTGTGTATACACAAGAGTATGTTTCGAAGGGTCCTAAGCCAGGGACACTAATGGGATTTCAATCCAGAATGTTCCTTCTGGCTGTTGGGTGGGAACAGGCTAAAAATAACCCATGTCTGCAGCACAGATGTTGGATCTTGACACCAGGTGACCTGGGCTCAGATGGTAGGTCCTGTTCCTTCCTTATGTGCAGATGCTATGGTTTGCATATTAACAATAAGGTGAACTGGAGGAAGAGAAAAAGCTGCGCTGCTCAGGCTTGCAAGATGTGAACTGAAGAGCACCACGTGTGAAGGTATGAACTGGGTAGCATCACATGTGAAGGTGTGAACTGGATAGCAGCACATGTGAAGGTGTGAACTGGGTAACACCACATGTGAAGATGTGAACTGGATAGCAGCACCACATGTGAAGATGTGATCTGGATAGCAGCACATATGAAGGTGTGAACTGGATAGCAGCACCACATGTGAAGATGTGATCTGGATAGCAGCACATATGAAGGTGTGAACTGGATAGCAGCATATGTGAAAATGTGAACTGGATAGGAGCACATGTGAATGTGTGAACTGGATAGCACATGTGAGGGTGTGAACTGAAGAGCAACACATGTGAAGGTGTGAACTGGATAGCAGCACATGTGAAGGTGTGAACTGGTTAGCAGCACATGTGAAGATGTGATCTGGATAGCAGCACATGTGAAGATGTGAACTGGATAGCAGCATATGGGAAGATGTGAACTGGATAGAAGCACATGTGAATGTGTGAACTGATAGCACATGTGAGGGTGTGAACTGGATAGCAGCACATGTGAAGATGTGAACTGGATAGAAGCACATGTGAATGTGTGAACTGGATAGCACGTGTGAGGGTGTGAACTGAAGAGCAACACACGTGAAGGTGTAAACTGGATAGGAACACATGTGAAGGTGTAAACAGGATAGCAGCACATGTGAAAGTATGAACTGGATAGCAGCACCACATGGGAAGATGTGACTAGGATAGCAGCCCCTGTGAAGGTGTGAACTAGATAGCAACACCACATGTGAAGACGTGAACTGGATAGCACTCACAACATCAAATCAAAAGCAGAAAACCTGAGTCTCTAAAGTTGAATTTTCCTGCCTGAGGCAGTCAGCCAGGGTCTAGCTGAGCTTGCGTCCTTTTACCTTCCAACTGTGGGGCAGGAATGCTGGATGGTACCCCTGCCAGGGGCTCTCTGTCTTGGGCCTTCTTCCTGTCTCTCTCAGGGGAGTCATCTGCACCCTGTTTTCAGTCAAGTGCATTTGAAGTTACTACAGACAGGACTGTAGGCCCTGTGGATTTCCATCAGGAGACAGTATTGTCCATGGAGGGCCACATTTATGCAAAGTTTTTGTGAATGGCGCCCCCTGGAGGGTAGACAGGGACAAAGTCACTTGACAGGCTATGGAATAACCTAGGAGACACACTTCTAGGTATGTTTGTGAAGGAGGTTCCAGAGAGGTTGAACTGAGGAGGCATAGAGACCTACCTGGAATACGGTCAGAGTGAGGGCTCTAGACTGAATAAAAATCGGAAAGGGGGAAGCCAGAGGTACCCCATCACTCATCTCCCTCAGCTTCCGGACTGCTGCCTGTCCATCCTGCCCCCACAGCTAGAGCTGCCCTTGCCGTCACACCATGATTTTACTGGCCCTCGGTTGTGCGTCAAAATAAACTCTCCCTTCTTTAAAATGCTTTAGTGGAATGTTTTGTCAACAGCAATGAAAAAAGCAACTAAAATAACCACCACAGTCAGGGGAGGGAATCAGTGGGCAAAGGCTGGCAGGGAGGACAGGTAGTAGCCGGGGAAGGAAAGGCATACCTTGAAGGCACTTTCAAGGCACTGCTGTGACAGAGACAAGAGAGGCTAGTGTTTGAGGAAGTTGTGAGAACAAAGAGGTTCTTCAAGTTAGGAAGATCTGCCAGGATATTAAGGGGTGGGTCCAAGAGAATCTTCTGTATATCAACAGGTATTTGGAAAAATGGCATACAAGGGATTTGAGATTGTCTTTCTTTGGTGACTGTTGTATTGGTCAGAGTTCCTGGAGAAATACACAGAGAGAGAGAAAAAAAAAAGAGAGAGAGACTTGGCATGAGGACCTGTCACACTACACTCTATGGAGGTCACCAAGCCCTAAGATCTGCAGTCAGCAAACTATACCCCAATGCCAGCAGCTCAAGACTCAGAAAGCTACTGGTTCTGTTTAGTTCAAGTCTAAACGTAGGACCGAAACAAATGACATCCCAGCCAGAGGAGTGCCCCTCACCCACAGGAGGTTCTTGAACTTCTGGTCTTTAACCACCTGGGTGAGGCCCACTCACACGGAGCCATCTGCTTCGCTCAGCGCACACATTCAAATGTTAGTCTCTCCCAGAAAAACCCTCACCCACCAAGAGAATGGTGTTGCTCACCACACATGTTGTGTCCCTTCACACTGACATGGAAAATTAACCATCACAAGGATGGTTGGAGATGAAGATGTTTGCAGTTATCATATGAATTATATAGTTTTCTGGGCTCTGCAGATTAGAGCACTGGCTGCTCTCCCAGAGGACCCGGTTCAATTCTCAGCATCTACATGGTGGCTCACAATCATCCATAACTCCAGTTTCAGGAAATCCAACACCCTTTCCAGGCTTCTACAGGCACCAGGCATGCACATAGCACTCGCACACACACAGAAACACACACACATATGTAAGCAAAACAGTCAGAAGCGCAAAATAAAAAACTCTAAACATTTTAAAATAAAGGTTTGCCTTTTACCCATTTATTCTTACTCAGCTACTAGACATGCTTTTGGCTGTCATATGTGTCTAAAAGAACTGTCCCTTTGATTCGGGTCTTTCCCTGGGGAACTGAGATCAAGTAGTATCTCAATATTTTTATATTTATTTATTTTTGTTTGTTCTGTGTTTATCTGCATGTGAAAATGTGCCTGCCCTGATGCCCGCAGTCAGTTCTCTCCTTCCAACATGAAGAACCCAGAGGTCCAACAGAGGGGAACAAGCTTAGCAGCAAGCGCCTTTATCTGCTGAAGTGTCCTGAAGTGTTGATAGTGTTTGAAGACCAAATCTGTCCATCATTTAACTTCGCAATTCCTCCCACAGCTGTAGAGAAAACCCTCTTTTCCTGAAAGCAAACACTTCTCTTGTTATACTTTTTTTCTAGCCTTTTATTGGTTTATCTTTTACTTCCACCCATGTGGTTTTTATTTTTTAGACTCTAGAATAAAATAGAGATCTGAATTAACTGCTTTCCAAATAACCAGATTTACAGACAGCGTTTACTGAATAATCCATCCTTCTTCCACTGATATGCGACCCTTGGCTTTCCATGGACTGAGTCCTCATTCAGCACGATCTATCTCATTCCATTGATTTGTCCATCCCGCGGTATGCCTCAAACATACTGGTTTTATTGTTGTAGCTTTATCACACATTTAAAGAAAGGCTTGGTGAGGCAAACCTTTTCTGAATCCACTTAGTTATCTTCATCTTAGGCTGGTTTTGTTGTTGCTCTTGGTTTTTTGTTAACACGTGTTGATTCTCTGAGGTATCTTTTTACACTTGTTACCGCAAGTGTGAGTTTTGTGACGACATCCTGGGGATGCTGGACTTCCATGAGACGTCCCTAACTCTGTCAGCCAGGGAGCTGGTGCTATAGGACACCTGAAGGAAACAGGCACAGTGGCAGAGGCAGTCAGCAAGAACTGCGCATTCTGCCCCCAGCTGCTGTAGTGTTTCTGCTAAATAAAAGTCCACTTTTATTCTTCAGGGGCTGAGCAGGGAGATGTTTTACACGGGGATCTTCACCCATGGTGATCTATGTCCCTTTTACAAACTTATCTCTGGGTTTTGCTCAGTTTATAAGCTTGGAGCAATCTTTCTTCCCTAACGCTTCCTTCCACCCGAGTTTGAAGGAACCTTGAGATTTCCTGCGGATGATTTAAGGGGCTATAACACTCGCAGGCTAGATTTGTTTTAGTGTCCATAAAACTCAAAAATTTCATAAAACAATTGGTGAAAATAAAATTACCAAAAAATGATCTAATGCCAGCAGACTGCATAATAGTTACGGGAGAAATGGAGACCATGATTCACCGGGGGATAAAAACGACAATGTATTTATTGCAGTGCGCTGGCAAGAAGCTAATCTGTCCCTTTTACTTTTGAGACAGGGCAAGAATTCTGATTTTTGTCTTCTTGCTCTCACTCTGACTGGAGAACAGAGGACCAAAATGATGCTCGCACACATACGTGTGCATATGTGTATATACGTTTGTTTGTGCATGTGTGTATGAATGGGTATGTATGTGTGCATGCATGTGCATATGTGTACAGGTTTGTGTGTGTGTGTTTGTGTACATGCTTGTATGTATGTGTGTATATGCACATGTGTGCTGAACCTGGTCACTGTCAGCAATGCTTAAACTATCTAGATGGCAGAAAATTTAATGTTTTATTTGAGTATTGATAGCATCACAATTTTAAAAAATGCAACTTAAACAGATAAATTGAGTCAGTGGTCACTGATTGTGGGGGTGGGTGGCTAATGAGTGAAAGGGAACCTGGGAAACTTCCTGGATCATGGACATATCTGTATCTCACTGGGGGGCTATAGCACAAGAGCAAGCCTTTGCCCAAAGTCATTAACCCACTAACCTAAAACATATTTAAAGAAAGGCTTTAATGTAAAGTATATCTCAGAAAAGTCTTGAGTTATTTTCCCCCCTAAAATCCTTAGGCTGAAAGCAGGAGGAAGAGCAGAACATGGCTTCTGACCTGAATACTAGTGGGGCCAGATTCAGAGTCTAAAACAATGTGCAGTTAGAGGGTGTGTCCCTAATGAATGAACGAATGAATGAATGAATGAATGAATGAATGAATGAATGAATGAATGGGCAAATCTTATTTCTCCCCAGAGACAAAGCACATTGTGAGGCAGAAGAAAACTGCCTACGGTAGCCTCAGAGAAGACATCATTAGCCCCACCTCTCAGGGGAGGCAGAGAAACCTCACCTTACCTCACTGCCTCAGTTAATGTCAAAACTCTTCTGATGAAGGGATAGCTTGTCACAGGATCACCCCCTGGACTGAGTGAGGCCCCCAGCACACAGATTGTACAGCGTTCCTGTAAGACCAAGGGTGGCATGCCACACAGGGCCTCAAACACTGCTCTGAAACCATAATGTGGATCCTGCAGGAAGTTGCTCTCAGCCTGGCCCACCGTGGTTCTGAAGAGCCAGGCGTCAGGATCTGGGGTGTGGCAGAACCGAAGACACCAGCAGAATGAGAGGTCCATGGGATCTGCAGCAGTAAGAATCACATATCCTGGCTTGAGGGGTGAGGTAAGGATAGGGCATGACCCTGGAGTCTGAGACTGGAAGCCAGGGACAGGGACAGCCTGCAGAGGAGTGGCCCTACTAGCTGCCCCATCAGTACTCTGTTCAGCCCAATCCTCTGACCTGCATTCCAGAAGATCACAAATGACCTGTCTAGGGCCTATGACAATCACTTTAAGATGTATTGATTTGGCCCGGGATAGTGGCAGGGCTTTCCATTCTACCACTCAAGAGGTAGGTAGATAGGCAGGATAGTCTTACATCAACTTGACACAAACTAAAGTCATATGAGAGGAGGAAACCACAATTAAGAAAATACCTCATTAAGATCAGGCTGCAGGCAAGCACTAAGAATTGTCTTAGTGATTGGTGGGGAAGGGGCAGTCCATTGTGGGTGGTGCTATCCCTAGGTTGGTGGTACTGGGTTCCCTAAGAAAACTGGTTGAGCAAGCCAGGAGAAACAAGCCAGTTAGCAGCACTTCTGCTGGTTCTGCATCAACTCCTGCCTTCAGGTTCCTGACCTGTTTGAGTTGATGCCTTGGCTTTCCTCTACAAACCATGAGGGTATATAAGACAAATAAACCCTTTCCTTTCCCAAGTTGTCTTGGTCATGGTGTTTCATCACAGCAATAGAAACCCTAACTAAGACAATAGATCTCTGTAAGTTTGAGACTAGCCTGATCTATGATAGTAAATTCCAGGCCAACCAGGGCTAGCTGCTCAGTGTGAGACTCTGCCTCAAGAGAAATTATTTTTTATTTCATGTGTATGTGTGTGTGTCCCTGAATATGCATGTGTGTGTACTGCCAGTTCTCTATCTCTGTACTGGGAAACCTAACTCCAACCTTGGTCTGAGACCCCTGAGCAGCTCCCAGCAAGGCAGTTGGACAAGTTCCCATGGTCAGCAGGTCACATGTAATGACTGGAGCCTCTGCAGTCCCTGGGGGATCCATGGTCTCCACTCTCATAACAGAAGGTGTCAACATGAGGTTGGGCTGCAGGAGATATCACACAGACACTGAAATTCACCCCTACCCTAGCCTGACTGCCCCCCACACACACACGTGCATGCACAATACACACCTCTCTATATGTTTCTTGAGATATCATTTCTACAGTGCACAGAGCCCCAGGTCACTGTCACAGGGCTCTGGGCATGGACAAAGGACTTGAAATTTTCATCAAGGAGAAAAGAGGAGATATCCAGATATTTTCCAACAAGGAAAGGACCCAGTCTTGAGAGAATCAGAACCCCAAAGGAGGGCACATCTCTCCATCTCTAGTACCTAGAAGGGGCTCTTGGCACTTATCTCTCCGTGGGACTCAGAGGGCTCAGCATCCAGTCCACACTAAGCGGAAGTTCCTCTCTGGAAAGCCAGGTTGTGATGGCTAATCTTGGTTCTGAACTTGATGTGCCTGAAGGAGGGAACTTCAATTGACATGGGCAGGCCCAGCCCACTGTGGGCAGTGCCACTCCTAGGCAACTGGGCATGATCAGGGGCAGCAAGCCGGTAAGCAGCATTTGTGTGTGGCCCCTCCTTCACTTCCTGCCTCCAGGTTCCTGCCTAGGCTTCCCTCGGTGATGGACTGTAACATGGAAGTCCAGTCAACCCTCTCCTCCCAGGTTGTTTTTGGTAAATGTGTTATCACAACAATAGAAAGCACGCTAGGACACCAAGAGTTTCTCCACTTCCTCCTTGAGCTTCAGGGTCTGCCGCCAGAGGCTAGGATGAAGGAATCTGCATGCAGCATCAGAAAGAACCTTCTGCTTAGGTAAAGGAGCCTTGGCTCCAGCATCAGGACCCAAGAACAGAGCCCCTTGGGTCTCCAGAGCCCTCAGAACCTGCTCTCACACACCAGTGTCTTCAAGCCAGGATTCTCTAACACAGTGGCTCTAAGCCTTCCTAATGCTGAGACCCTTTAATACAGTTCCTCATGCTGTGGTGACCCCAACCATAACATTATTTTCATTGATACTTCATAACTGTAATTTTGCTACTATTATGAATTGTAATGTAAATATATGATATGCAGATGGTCATAGGTAATCCCTCCAAAAGGGGTCATGACCCACAGGTTGAGAACTACTGTTCTAAAGGAACAGAACTGATAGAATATATATATGAATATATATAAACATATATATGAATGTATATGCACACATATATATATGAATGAATATATACACACATATATATTATAAATGAATATATTTATTTATGTGAGACTTATAAGAGCGGCTCACAGACTATGGTCCAGGTAGTCCAACAATGACTGTGCTCCAACAGAGAAAGGCCAAGAGTCTGGTAATTGTTCAGTCCATGAAGCCAGATGTCTCAGGTGTCCCAGTCTGGCGCTGGAGTCCAGGAGGATTCCTAGGAGCTAGTTAGTCTTCAGCCTATGTCAGAATCTCAAAGATATGGGTTCTAATACAAGCAAAGGAACACTTCAGTAACAGCATCGATAAACTTGCCAGTGAGGGTGAGGGCAAGCAGGCAAAAAGCAAAAGCTTTCTTTTCCCATGTTCTTTATATGGGCTGGCACCAGGCGGTGTGCTCAGACTTAGGATGGGTCTTCACACCTCAGATGATCCAATAAAGAAAATTCCTCACAGGTTTGGCCAACTGCCTGGGTTTTGGTTTGTTCCAGATGTGGTCAAGTTGATGACCAAGATTGGAAGTCATAGCCATGAACAAAGCTGATCTTCTACAGTCAGCCCATCTGAGGATGAGTGTTCGTGCTTGCGTGTGTGTGTGTGCATGTGTGTATACATGTGTATGAGTGCTGTGTGCATGTATGTATACATGTGTGTGCATATGTATGAGTGCTGTGTGCATGTATGTATACATGTGTGTGCATATGTATGAGTGTTATGTGCATGTATGTATACATGCGTGTGCATGTGTGTGAGTATTGTGTGCATGTATGTATACATGTATGTGTGCATGTGTATGAGTGTGTGTGCATGTGTGTGTTAGGTGCCCTCTGAGATAGCCTTGGTGACCACATTCCCTCAGATTCATACCTGGTGCCCTCTCTCCCAAGTGTAGGCTGAACTAGCTTCTAGGTTTAGTTATTGTCCTCCACAAATTATCGCAGTGACACCACACGAAAATCAGTCTAGTGGGCTGGGAGTCAGCTCAGCCAGCAAAGTGCTGGCCACGCAAGCAAAAGGACCCAAGTGTGATCCCAGCAGTCACATAAAAACCTGGGCAGATGTGGCGATGCACACATGACTTTAATCTCCATAGTTGGAGGGCAGAAGCAGGTAGATCTCTGTGAGTTCAAGGCCAGCCTGTCTACATGGTGATTTCTTGGTTGGGCAGAGGTACATAGTAAAGCATTGTCTCTCAATAAGTATACAAATAAGATGGACATATGTGCTTGTACTCCCAGAGGTAGGGAGGCAGAGAAAGGCAGAAAAACCTTTGGGTCACTGGCTACCAGGCCTAATTGAGTCAGCAAGTCCCACATCCCAGTGGAAGATTCTGTCTTAAAAAACAGGGTGGACAGCTCCTGATAAACAACCTCAGAAAAAACAACAGTACGCATGCATACACACACACACATAGAGACACACACATACTCACACATACAGAAATGCACATACACACACAAATACACAGACTTACACACATATAGACACACACGCTCACACATACAAATGCACACACAGACACACACACACACACAGAGACACATACACACATGCATACACACAGTAACACACATAATCACACACATACAGAAACACATACACACTCACACCCACACATATGCACACAATAACACACATAAAGAAACACACACATGCACACACACACACACACACACACACACAATCAGGCTGATACTCAGAGACCCAGAGCCCGTTACTCTTCACAGTCTATGGAATACTGACTCCTTCAGGCGTCTGGTGAACTGCTGGTCAGGTGGGGCTGCTCACTGGTCTTGGCTGCACTCTTGAGATGAAGCAAAAGTGGATCCACCTTCCATCAGGATAAAAGACAAAACCATGTCCAAAGTTCATGGATTCAGTGGGAACAAAGAGAAGAAGCTATCTTTTCAGGCTACCCAGCTATCAAGTCATATGGTATACAAACTTTCTAGATGTTATCCTCCTTCTGTGTTCAACTCAGTGGTCTCTAGCTTAGGGCAGCATCCAAATTTTAGGATCTATTTTTTATTTCCATAATGTAATAACCTGCAGATGTGCTCAGAGGTCATGTCCACAAATGCACAGGTTCCAAGGCTTACAAGGACATGCCAAGTGCCAGGGCTTACTGCAAAGAGACACGTTATCTCACACAGACAGACACACGGTCACCGCTATGCAGCCATCCTAAACACACACCCAGGGTTCCCTTGCATGTACCATGTCACAAGGCACACAAGCAGACACACCTAGGCTAGAATCTGTCATACGGAGATGTGCGTAGTGTTAGGAGCCATGTCCAATGAGGACATAACCGCAGATGCCCACAGGCTTGTGGCTCTGGACACAGACTCTCGGAGTCCTGCCCACTCTGCATGGACAGTGCATCCACTCTTCCTCCCCGAAACCCACATGAACACACATTCCAGGGCCGCACACTGCACATCAGTGTGAGCACGCAAACGGATCCACGTGGCAGCTGCCAAATTTGTCTTCATTGGGGTGTTTTGGGCTTCAAGGAAGATGAATGTTGTCCTTTCAAAGATGAGTTGCCCACCCCACAAATCACCACCCCTCAGCCCTGCACCCTTCCCCCCGACCCTCCCCCATTACTCATCTGAAAGGAAATGCAAAGAGTGATAATAATTAGACAAGGACAAATCGTTGGGCTGGGCTAGGGATGGCTACACTCAATAAAGAGCTGTTTCCCAGGCAACCAGGGCAGGTGCTATGGGCAGGGGGACTTGAAGGAACACAACCAGGGCTTGTCCCTCTACTAGGTCCAGCAGGAGTTTAAGGGACTGGGGTCGTCCAGCTCCAGACCCAGGTTGACTCATTACCTGTGCCTCAGTGAGCACCTATCATATCTTGTATTCTGCGAAGCTTAACGTTCTCACTAAAACTTCTGATTTTCTTCTAAAGGGGTGGCATTTCTAAGACAATTGGGGGGGGTTAATTTCTAAACACAAGTGCTTGTTTGTACCTTCTGCAATAATGCAAAAATATGTAAAGCAAAATGTGTAAATCTCTTCTGCATACCTAAATTTACTCCCTTAAGGTAGTATTGCTAGCTATTTCTAGAACTTTCTATAATGCGTGTAAATATTGACACACTGCAAGGTAAGGGTACACCTGACTCTCACATAGAACTCAGTGCCAAGCACTGCTCTAGTTACGGGCCCACTGCTTCATTTAAACTCTTGATGGTTTTAATACAAAATGGCCCCTATCACTTAGTCTGTTGTGGGCTTGGCTTTCAACTCGTGGGCTTCAGGAAGGTGCTCACACCCGAGATCTCTGGCCTTATCAGTGGATTAACACCTCGATGGATCTTTAATTTGATGACATCATTGGGAGGTGGTAAAAGCAGAGTTGGGAATTTGTTGTCAGAAATAAGTCACTGGAACAAGTCCTGGCCCCTTGCTGTTTCCCTCTCTCCTTTTCCTGACCACCACAGGGTGGGAACTACCTTCCACATACAGTCCCACAGCCATTGTGTTTTGCTGAAGCTGCCAGGACCAATCAAGCACTCACTGGACCGTCTGCAACCATGGTGAAAATATAAATTCACTGTCCTACATTGATTCTACACCGCGTTTTGTCACAGTGATGAACGGCTAATTAATACATTCAGATAATAGGGTTATGGGTTAGGTACTATCTGCTATAGTTTTAGTGAATGTCTCACCAAAAGCCCATGTGTTAAAGTCTAGGGAAACCAAGGAAGGAGATCAAGGCAGGAGCCTAGAGGCGGGAACTGAACTAGGAACCATAGAGAAATGCTACTTGCTGACCTATTCTCCCTGACTGGCTCAGCCCACTTTTCTATACCGCCCAGGCCCACTGGCTGAGGGATAGTGTCACCCACAGTGGGCTAGACCCTCCCACCTGAGTCATCCATCAAAAGAACTCCTGGCAGACATGCCCACAGGCCAACCTGATGAAGGCAGTTCTGCACGTGAGGCTCTCTCCTCCCAGGCGGCTCTAATTACTGTCAAGTTAACAAAGATGACCTGACAAATATTCAAACCGTAACAGCAATTAAAACACAGGAAACATTCTAAAGCGCAAAGGGATGAATTGGCCAGAGTCTCCCCACACGAGCCAGCTTGCTGAGACAGAGCACTAAATTTGAGGTGGAGAAGTGGCACCTCAGATAACTTGGGGCATCAAAAAGTAACGGTGGCTTGGGTCTCTTTTCCTATCTGCAATCCTGATGGAGATGACAGGGAGAGAGGAACAGCTGGGGGCAGCCGCAGAGTAACACTGAGCAGGGATGGATCTGGGCATCAGGAATGAGCTGAGAATCGGCATAGAAAGGGGTCTCACTGAGCAAGCACCCAGGCAAATCCAGTGCTGACCCACAGACACCTTCACCAGCACCATCGTGCCACTGAGGGGTCATGAACTAGCAAAGGCTTCCCAGTTAGACGCCTGCACTCTCAACTACAACACCCTCATCAAGAAGATAAAGGAGAGAGAGAGATTTACTTGACTGAGGACCCCCTTATGGGCCAAGTAGATCTTGGGTTAGGTAGATTCTTTTTCTACCCTCTGGTAGAGGCTGCGTGTCTTTAAGTGGGGGAAAGAGACATAAATCAAACTTAATTACAGAAAAACAAAACCTTCAATGCTTTGTCCACCTGAGTTGTAAAAAAATAGCCCTAAATGACCACACTCATTGTGTATCTTGTGTCACTTCCAAATTGCTCTCCTCGAGGCTTGTACCAATTTGTGCTTCCTTAATGAACACATCAGCGTACCATTCCCCATACCCGCACCAAGATGCATGGCCAATATGAAAGATACACTTGAAAAAAAAAAAGAAACTAAGTCCACTTTGTTCCAACTGGATAATCAGTTACAGTCACCACACGGTTATGTGATGGATTCTGTCCACACCAGCTCTTGGCACAGAAACTGGAAGAGACTATGAAACTGATTTTAACCAATTCAGAACAGTGGGTTCTTGGCTGGGGCAGCACTGGCTTCTTGAGGGATATTGGGCCTTGGTGGGTGGTGAACATCACATCCAAGGCAACAAAAAGGAAAAGACTCCATCAGAAGAATGAAGGAGGAGGGTGCTGTTGGGTGGTCTTCGAGGTTCATCCAAGACAGAAATTCTAATGCCCTATTTTGTTTTCCAAGGCTGCTAGAATGAACTGTCACAAACTTGGTGGCTGAAAGTGACACATCTTCCCATACAACCTTGTACCAAATTAAGGTGCCAGCAAGAGGATGTTCTTCTGAAGCACCTAAGGAGGGATCAACTCTGCCCTCTTTCTGGTCCTCATGGTGTCAGGCTTGTCACTGTGTCACTCTGTTCTGTGTCCATCACCTGCTCCTCTGTGCCCCCCCCCAGCCCCCGCACGCCTTTGTCTCTCTTCCAACAGATACTGCCCTGGATTTAGAACCACTCCCAGCACCCCACAGCTCAGCTCAGGCTCCTCAGTTTAATAACATTGCAAAGACCCTTTTTCCAAGGAAGCTTCATGGCCACAAGTTCTGCTTTGTGCATGTGCATGTGTGCATAAGTTCATGTATGTGTAGGAACAGGTCTGTGCTGCTGTGTGTAGAGATTAGAGGTCAACTTTAGACGTCCTCGGGAGTTGCCTACCTACTTTTTTGGAGACAGGGTTTCCCCTTGACCTGGAACTAAGCTGACCAGACTGACTGGCCATTAAGTCACAGGGATCTACTAGTTTCTGCCTACCCAGCGCTGGGATTGCAAACGCTCCCTTGGCACCATGCCCTACATGTTTTTAATATGGGTTCTGGGGGTCAAAGTTCACTAAGTTTTCATACTAACAAAGCAAGCACCTTACCAACTGACCCATCTCCCCAGTCCCACAATTACATGTTCTCAGTGGACACGTCTTTGGGGACACTGTCATTCAAGCCAAAACACCCCGCTGTGTATTATGTTCTGGTAACAGAATGGCCTCAGGCCTGCCTCCATTCCTCACAGAATGTCAAGCCCATTCTGTCCCCCACAGTGCTGGCACGTCCTGCCTGACTACTCCCACGCCAGTGGGCACAGCTCCAGCTTTTCTACCAAAATGGCATTTGGACACTTGCCAAATGCCAGCTGTAGATGTAAAACACTCTTGATTGAATCTTCCTGAGCTCCCAGAAGCAGCACCAGGAAGGAAGCAGGCCCAGAGCAGAATTAAGCCCTCCTAGCTCTACCTTCAAATGGAGCGAGGTTTTCAACCATTCCAGTTTCCTTGTCTGGAAGGATAATTCTGGCCAACTTGAGCATCCATGTTATGAGCTCTCCCCGGTCTCTTTTCCTCTCTTGGGCTTAGAGGTCGTGCACACAGATTCTCTATCTCTTCCCCACCCAATCCTCTGCCCTTTTCAGGTCTTTAGCTCCTTTCTGGGCCATAGGTGCTCTCCTGCTTTGACTAGGATGTTACCAGTCAGGGAAAGAGATCCAAGGAAGCTCATTCATAAAGAGAAGCAGGTGCTAAAGCCAGCTAGAAAAGCACAGGGACCCCACAGCCCCGGCACCCACACCTGTGCCTCCCTGTCCTCTTCATATTTGGTGTCCACAGAACAATAATGTCCCTAAAGGTTCACTGGCTAAACAAATGAGTCTGTTCTAACCCGAAGGCTTCCCCCAGGACCTCCACTGTACCAGGCTCACTGCAGTTTCAAGGGCAGAAGAGATACACATCCCAGACCCTCTAGAGCTGTTTACAATCCGCTTCCTATACAAATGTCATCGGTCTACTGACCTCCAGGTCTATCATCTAGTCCTCCAGAGGGAGAATCTGGTTGGCCACTGATCAGACAATGAGTTGACCAAACTTGGATCTGGTTGTGCCCCTCCCAGATGGACATTCTCAGAATTGGCTGAGACCAAGGAGAAACTGGCTTGAGTCTTCTGGCCCTCACTGGTGCCTGGCATCTAAGAAGCCCCAGACATGTGTACCCTGGCAGAGCCTCTGGTCACCTGCTGTGTCTACCTGCGGTTGGACACCACAAGACAGTATCCCTGGTTCTCAGAGTAGAGAGAGAGGTAGGGAGAGCCTGCCACACCCATGGGTGCATGGCCTTTTGTTTTCACATTATATGCTACACTAAGGTTCTGGTGACAACCCTTGGCACACATGTAGAATGCACTGAGCACTTTGTAAGCACCATCCCCTCCCCACATCAGCCTCTTCCAGGCCAGGTTCTGGCCACTAGTACAGCAGTGAACAGGACAGACAAGCCCTACACCCATAGATAGGCTCTGCTAAGGGCCAAAAGGAGCACACAAAAGCACACTGACGTGTACAGATCATGTGGTCTGTGGCATGGGTTATGTCGTATGGTGTATACCGTACTCATTTATCAAATATAATACAGTATCCAATATTATATACCTAAATTTGCATGCATCTAGTTAGTATCCACACAGTGAAAATAAGACAATGCAGAGCAAGGGGGTTGGAAGGCAAGGGGTGGTGTTTTGGGGGTGGCAGGAAGTGACATCAGTACACAGAGCCAAAGGAAAAGAAATGTGAGCTACATAAAGATCTACACGTCAGAGGTCACACCAGACCTGTGGCAGTGGGTGCAACAGTGCCAGTTAGAATATGGGGAGGAATTACTCGAGGCCTTATTAGATGCAGAGTCCCTGGACCCAGTCACAAAGAGGCTGTCTGGTTCAGTAGATATGGGACTAGGCCAGAGTTCTGCCTATCTGTGGGCCTCTGGTGGTCCAAGGACCACGTGTGAAGAAAATACAGTTTTACATTTCTTGTACGGTTCAGATCCTTGAGCGTGCTCAGCGAGCCTGCTCCATGCTTTTATCAAACCCCAAGGATTTAAGATCTACACATCCTAAAGTCAGCCACTAGAGCATGTCAGGTCCTCCCAGCTCTTTCCCATGTATCCGTGCGATCCTCAGCAATCACTAAAGCAGATGGAGCTCAGTCATCCCGAGATAAGGGGTGACAAGCCAGTCTAGAACTGCTGGTGAGTGAAGGGTCAGAATGGGGACAAGCTGAACGCTCTGCCCTGATACCACGGTTCTCGGATCCTACCTCAAGAAAGGGACAGTGGTGAGAGAGGCCTCCCCAGATGCAGCCATGGCCCACTTACCTGCCCTGCATTCCTACACGGCTCTGAAATGACAGGGCAGCCCCGGGATCTGGAGGTCAGTCAGAAGGCTGGTTCAAGTCTTGCCTCAGTTTCCCATTGGCCGGTCACCTGACTTTACAAGCAAGCAAAGCTCTGAGTGTCAATAAAATTGTCCAAAAATTGGATACAAATGATCACGATATCTATGGCTAGAGAAGATGACACATGGGAAATGCTTTGTAAAATCTTCCATCCACAAATGAATTCCATCAGACAAAAAAGTTCTAGAGGTGGTGACGCATGCCTTTGATCACAGCACTTGGGAGGCAGAAGCAGGTGGATCTGTAAGTTCAAGGCCAGCCTGGTCTACAGAGTGAGTTCCAGGAAAGCTGGGGCTACACAGAGATATTCTATCTCAAAAAAAGAGATGAGACAGGGTCTCATGTAGGCCAGGCTGGCCTCAAATTCACTATGTAGCCAAGGATGACCTTGAACTTCTGGTCCTCTCATCTCTATCTCCCAAGTGCTGGCATCACAGGAAGGCATCATCATGCCATTTCACATAAGAAATTTAGCTCTTGATATAAATAATTCTATTATTCCATCTAAACAAATTCAATGTGCCTACAGCCCAGCGCCAAAGTACAGTGGCACACTGAACCAAACCCAGCCCATGAGCAGGGAATTCCCAAAAGCTATTCTGTCCTTTATGGGATCCTTCCAAGGATGTCAAAGTTCATTACCTGTCACACCTTTTAATATCTCAGTACCCCACAACTACCCAAGCCTCCCCCTCCTTCTCTCCGCTCCTTGCCCAAAGTGTTTCTCTCTCATTCTCTCTCTCTCTCTCTCTCTCTCTCTCTCTCTCTCTCTCTCTCTCTCTCTCTCTCTCTCTCTCTCTCTCTCTCTCTCTCTCTCTGTGAGTGTGTGTGTGTGTGTGCATGGAGTGTGGTATCCTCATCCTATGCTCATGTGCACAAACACAATCTTTTACCCCCACCACTCAGGCCCTTAACTTCCTCTCCTTCCTCCATCCCAAGTTCACATCATTTCTCTCTACAGAACAGCTTGGCCTTTCAGATATAGTTTCCAGGTCCCTACTTTTCCACCCATCCTCCCAAGGTGAAATTATCTAGACTCTCAAATCCATGTTACATCCCTGGGTCTCCAGCAGAAGAAGTAGGGAGATCAGCTTGAAATCATGAAGAATCCCCACAGAAACCAAAATGCTCCTTCCTCAAATGCAAATGCCATGTGGTGGCATGTGAACAAATGCACACATACCGGGCACATTTGTACACGAGTGTGCCGCAGGTATGGCTGTGCACTTGTGCATGTGCAGATGCCATCTTTGTGCACACACTCTATCATGTGTCTGAACATGAAAGCACACACGTGTAAGTTCACATGCTTTATTTTGGGCAGAGCCCCTCACACACCATTTGTGCCCCATGCCTTGCTTTCCAAGTCTGTGTGACACCGAGAGAAGGGAGGCAGCAGTGACCGAGCCACCGCACCCCCCACCCCCACCATCATCAGCCCTCCCTCCCAACTGCCTCTAGAAACAAAGACAGTTTAGCAAGGAACTCCCCAGCTAAGCTGTTTTTTTTTTTTTTTTTTTAAGACCTTCAGCCAGCAGCCGCTGGGCTGAGCCGAATGTCTCACTTTATTAGTGAGTTTGGCCTTGGGTGTCTGGCTGTTTGATCAATCCTGCTGGGGGTCAGTGATATTTCCTCCCGGGCTCCCCCTGCCCTGCCCTTCCTCCCCTCCGCACCTGATGAACAGCATGCCCCTGGACCGCTGATCACCTATTGATTTTCCAGTCCGAGGCTGCCTCTGCCGCCAGCTGCCATCTCCAGCCCTGTCAAAGGGACCACTTGGTGACTAACTGATCCCTGGGTCCCTCCTAAGTCCCCCGCCCTCACCGCAGGCCCAGATTCCACAGCATTGCCCGGGTTTAAGCTTCTAGCTAAGTACAATTCTGCCCTCTCCCCAGGGCTCTGTATAAGGCTGGGTACCAATCAAGGCCTTTCCAGTGGCTGTTCCCATTCTGCCTTGGGCACCCAGCTTCATGACCTTAGACAGGTTACCTTAACTACTACTTGAGTTCCCCACATGTAAACCTGGGACAATGTAAGAATCCATACATCTTGAGCCAGTAAAATGACTCATTGGGTAGATCCCCTCTTTGAAACCTAATGACTTGAGTTCAATCCCCAGTACTCCCATGGTGGAAGTTGAGAACTGACTCCCACAAGTTATCCTTAGACCTCCACAAGCATGACATTGTACACATCACCTCCCACCCCCAAAATAAATAAAAAAAGCATTGGAAAAGTTAGGCATGGTAGTACACATCTTTAATTGCAGCACTCGGAAAGCAGAGGCAAGGGGATCTTTGAGCCCCAGGTCAGCCAGGGCTACATGGTGAGAAAACAAAACAGAATAAAAAGGTACTGAAAAAAATATTAAATAAAAGAATCTACCCAGCTTGTACTGTTCCCAGTGGAACAGCCACTGGGAAAGGCAGAAGCTCCCAAAGCCTGTTCTGACTAATCCTGGGGGGACAGAGATCTTTCCAGACTCCCTCGCTCCCTCCCTCCCTCCCCCCCCCCCTCTCTCTCTCTCTCTCTGTCTCTGAAACCAAAACGTTTGAACTCTCAGCGGGCTGTCCCAGGAGCATATGAGAGTGCCTACCTTTGGCTGCAGAAGCAGATTTGAAGGCCTGGCTGCCTTCTGCAACCGTGTGGTGCAGCCACACTTCCTCCTGCATTTTGTGTGTGTAAAATATAGGTGCATCGTAAAAATGTTATTGCGCTCATATGCATTTATTATTGCTCTTTTAAATAAATTATAAACGAGGATCATTAAACTTTCTGTCTTAATTCCTAAAACAATAAATAGTGAGAGATCCAAACTGCACTCACAGAAGCCCATTGAGGTCCTTAACTGTGTGGGGCTTATGCAAGCACAGGCAGACACACGTGTGTGCAGATGCCTGAGCTCACGTATGCATTCCAGTGTAGATGCCAGGGATCAAACTCGGCTGTCATTCATTTCACAGGAACCATTCACCTTGTTTTTTTTTTTTTAGACTGTGTCTCCTCCTAGAACCTGGGACTTGTCAATTGAGCTAAACTGCCCGGTCAGCGAGTTCTAGGGATCTGTTTCTGTCTCCTCAGGCTGGGATGGCAAGTGTGTCCCAACTCTCCCAGCTTTCTGATAGGTGGTGAGACCCCCCCAACTCAGGTCATGCTCCAGTCTCAGATAGGGTTTCTGTTTCTGTGAAAAAATAATATGACCAAAAGCAGCTTGATGAGGAAAGGGCTCATTTCAGCGTACATCTCCACATCTTTGTCGATCGCTGAAGGACGTCTGGGCAGAGCTGGGAGGGAGGGGCTGACGCAGAGGCCATGGAGGAGTAGCGCTGACCCTATTACTCCCCATGGCTTGCTCAGCCTGCTTTCAGATAGCAGCCAGGACCCCCAGCCCAGGAGGGTACTTCCCACAGTGAACTGGGCCCTCCCACTCCAATCCTCAATCAAGAAAATACACTACAGGCTTGCCCACAGGCCAATCTACTGGGAGCATTTTCTCAAAGTTCCCTCTTCCCAAATGACTCTTGTGTCAAGCTGGCATAAAACCAGCCAGCACACTAACTAAGCTCTTCTTTGACCACCTGTGAGGGCTAGTCTCAGTCACCAACTTGACTACGTCTGCAATTAATTTAAATCCAAACACTTGGGTACACCTGTGAGGGATTTTGTTTTTAATCTTACCTTCAAATAATTTCAATCTGATTTGTTTGAGGTGGGAAGAGCCGCCTTCAATCTGGGCCACACCTTCTGCTGGCAGCCTGTATCAAGGACTCTTTGCCTGCTGGCTCTCGCTCTCACTGGCAAGTCCCTTCCTTCACTGGCATTAGAGCCTACTTCTTCGGGATTCTGGTGTATACTGAAGACCAGCTGAGTGATCCAGCCTGGTGGACTGAAGAGTTACTGGATTCTTGGACCTTCTGTTGATAGACAGTCATTGTTGGAGTAGCTGGACCACAGCCTGCAAGTCATTCTAATAAATTAGATAGATAGATAGATAGATAGATAGATAGATAGAATATATCATACATATAAGATTGATAAATAGAATATATCATATATATGATACATATATTATATATATATATATTCCCTATCAGTTCCATTCCTCTAGAGAACCATGACTAATACACTCCCTCAATTTTAAGAGCATAAAAGAAGTTGCGAATTGCCATGCAAGATGCCGGCACAGGGCCCGACTCACTGTAGTACAGCAGTAGCCCTAGTTGTAACTACTCGTAGGCATTGCCACCACTGTCCCACTGGAACTGGGAAATTATTAGGGGTTTGAAAGACATCCCTGAGCAAAAGTCTGGTAACTACAGCCGAAGGTCACAGAGGCAGGGGTCCTCTCTCTTAGTTCTGAGCAGCATTCCTGTGCCATTCCTGGCTACCCTCGGCCTCTGGCTGTCCCTAGCTTGAGGTCAAGACTTTTCCCAAGGGAGGGGGCAGCGGGAATGGCTGCACCCCTTGCTGCAGATGGGCTGGGAGGAGCAGTTGGGACCTCGGCTACTCCTTGTTTAGCCCTTCGGTTTGATCACTTCATCCTAGCAACCACTTCAAGAGGCAGTTCAAGCCAGGTGTGCTGGCGCATGTCTTTAATCCCGGGACCTGAGAGGCAGAGGCGGGCAGATCTCTGTGAGTTTGAGAGCTACAGAGTGAGTTCCAGGATAGCCAGGGCTACACAGAGAAACCTTGTCTGGAAAAACCAAAAGATTAAAAAATAATAATAATAAAAGGTGGTTTAAAAAATGCACCATGATGTTGGAGGACAAGGCAACAGGCATGTCGACAGGTGGAGCAAAAATTGAATGTCCTAAGCTGTGGCTGCAGCCTCATGACCTCCACACAGAGGGGAGGCCTGGGATCAGGCTGTAGCTCTAATCTTACGGTTTTTTAATTCAAGACTTTTAAAAGATATTCTTAGTTATGTGTAAGTATGTGCACGTGAGTGCAGATACCCATGGAGGCTTTGGTCTAGAGCTGGAGTTACAGGCAGCTGTGACCCACTCAATGTGGGTGCTGGGAATGAAGCTGGGTCCTCCGGAAGAGCAATACATGCTCTTAACACTGACTGATCTCTCCAGCCTCCAATCACAGCTCTAAGCAGGGTCCCCTGCCTCCTGTTCCTGAGGCCATTCCCCAGATTCCCTGCTCCTCAAGGCTACAGGAGGAATGTCTGTGGTAGTCAGACACACTAGCTAGACCTGGAATGGTCTCAACATCCCACTGACCCCTCAGATTTCCACATCCCACCTACTGCTCCTTGTACTATGGCAGGCCAAGCTGGTAACTCTGTAAATGCTTGCTGGCAGTCTTAGAGTCCTGCTGTGATTATCACAAACTGGGGTGTGAAATGAGGGGATGTATGCATTCCTCTTGGAGGTGCTGAAGATCAAGGGCCTGGTCGGTAAAGTTCGTGGGCAATGTGATGTGCTAGGACTCTTCACTAGGGGAGGGGTCCAGACCAGAGCAGGCCTTAAGTCTGGCTTCTAGACTGCGCTGTCCCCGGCGCACAAACACGGAACGCCAGCGACCCCTGCTGGCCTCTGCGTGCAGCATGTGTCCCAAGCATCCAGCCAGGCCAGACTCGGAGCTTGCACATCTTGCAGAGAGGGTCTGACCCTGCCCCGCACAGGGAATGCAGGTGTGCAGGATTATCCATCGATTTAAACAGCCTTGACCGGAGCTGCCCCTGTCTTGAGTTGTCTGAGCCTCAGTACCCCCAACAGGGACCAAACCATCCCCCCTACACCTGCACCCCCAACCTCACACACACGGACGTGTGCACAGAGCATGTCGCTCACACCCGGAAACGCCCTCAGAGGTTACACAAACCCATGCCTTCACACCAGCGTGAACTTGACTTGTGCAGACTGACACCTCAGAACATGCCTAGGGATCACCCAGGAGGCTGCGTCTCCCCAGAGCAGCAGAGTTCTCCAGGTGGCCTGTAGTTCCAGGCCTGGCTGCAAAGGCCCTTTGGACCACTGTAGCCAGGTCCAGTGTCCTACATCATCATGGTGCCCCTCTCACTATTGCTGCCTCACACTGCGTAGCAAAACTTGGAGGCACGACACGTTTTATCATAGCCACAGATGGCCAGGAACCTAGACAGGGCACAATAGGGTGGCTTTGCCTCTGCTCTGCCTGCTGAGGGTCAATCAGGCTGCATTTGGAAGGGCTGAAGTGGGACTCACCTCCGCAGTGGCATTCTAGCTCCTAGGCAGGAAGGTATGGATAAGATAGGTAGGGATCTTCTGGGACTTTTGCCCAGACCAGTCCTTGGTCTTGCCAACATTCTGGCATTATCCTACTGGCCGGGTCAGAGGCAGCTCAGTGTCCCGGCAGTGACCTTTTGTGGCCCAGCCGCACACAGCATCACCTCAAATTCTTCCATGAATTAAAAACATGCACACAGGCATGCAAGTCCCAGAGAAGAGTGATGGACTGACTCTACTTCTTCATGGGAAGAACACTGGGGAGGCTACAGCTGTTCTTCAAAACACTGCATGTGGCCGGGCAGTCGTGACACACACCTTTAACCCCAGCACTTGGGAGGAAAGTGGATCTCAGAGTTTAAGCCCAGTCTGGTCTACAGAGTGAGTTCCAGGACATCCAGGGCTACACAAAGAAACTCTGTCTCGATAAACAAAAACAAACAAATAAAACAGCACGCTTAGGCACCAGCCCAACAAGTGGCTCCTGAACAAGATGGCTCCTGGAACTTGTGTCCAGTTCCCACATCCAAGCCCTGGTGTTCCCTCCTGGAGCTAAGAACTGGCTGGCCAGTGAGCCTGGATGTTTCCCCACATCTGGAATTACGAGCCACATGCCACCACACCCAGCATGCTCACATGGGTTCTGGGGATGGACTCTGCTCCTTACACTGAAAAAGCTCCCACTTCTAAATCCAAGCACTTACAGGCAAGGGAGGGGCTTCAAGGACATGAACGGAATAAGGGGAAATAGTTCCTCAGCTGCCTCTGCCCTCCACATCTGCTCTGCCGATTGCCAGAAAAGGCATCAAAACTTGTCAGTCAAGACGCAGTGACTGCTATTGGCCAGCAGAGGGCAGCACAGTGCCACTCTGAAGCATCAGAAGTGCCAGTGGACAGGACTGGATGGGAGTTGGGGTGGGTCAGAACCTCCACACCCCTGGTAAGGATGGGCTGATCCAGCACTTGAGGGTGAGAACTGTATCGTGTTGACTGTTGTATTTCCCAGGCCATTTTATCTGAATGTTGAAATGAGCGTGTGTGTGTGTGTGTGTGTGTGTGTGTGTGTGTGTGTGTGTGTCTGCGCACGCGCGCGTGTGCAAACGCACACTGATAGCCCAGACACGAGGCACTTGGTATGCTAAATATCCATGTGTCTGACCAGATAGGGTTTGAGGGTATCTATATACCAGGCTTGTTCCTGGGGACACAAGAGTGCTGTATGTTCGGGAGAGGATCCATCCTGAAGCTACCACTTGCCTGGGGTAGCCAGCAGCCCCACCTGGATGTGCTCCCCACAGAAGATCTGGTGTATAGCCCTGACTAGCTCTAGCTTCAGCCCATTTAGATGGCCCACTGTTGCATGTGATGCTTTCCTGGATGTTGTAACTCCATTATTCAAAGTCTTCCTTGGAAGAGACCCATACATCCTAGCATCAGGGAGTCCACATTAGGTGATGGAGGAGGGGCAGGGGTGTCTTCTAGGATATAGCTGGACTTAGAGATAGCAGGAGTCTTGCCAGAACCAGGGCTTCTGAAACTCAATCCAGCACCAGTGCAAACGAAGGGGGGAATTTATTCCAAGCTGTCATCCTCACTTGACAAAGCAATCTGATCCAAAGATAACTGCGCAGCCATGGTTCACAAAGTGACTGTCTGGGTGGGCTTTACACCTCGGACTTCTAAACACGCTCCTGGCTGTGATAAAATACCAAACCAAAGCAACGTGGGCAAAGGCTTGACTCACAGCCCATGAAGGAATGCCAGTGGGAGCAAGGCACATCCTGTCAGGAAGTGGAGAGGAACATTTGCACTCAGCGCCCTTTCTCCTTTTCATTCAGTCTGGAACCCCAGTCCCTGGGATGGTGCCATCCTCTTTCAGGGTGTGTCCTCACTATACCCTTCTGGAAATGATCTCGAAGCCATAAGGCATGTCTCCTAAGTGACTCCTAATCCAGACAAGCTGACCATGAAGATAACCAACCTAGACATGGAACAGTGATAGTCCATTTATTAGGAAATCCTAGGAAAAACCAAATGCACAGGACCAAAACCAGAAACAGGGTACCCCGACCATGGAGGATCACCAGGGAACGTTTCAGTGCCAATACTGGTATCTGATTCTCATGACCAGTGCACTGTCAAAACCCAGTGGTACCCAACAAAATGAGTGGTCATTACATGTAACTTGTCCTTCATTAAAGTTGGTACTTGGAGCCAGCAAGACAGAAGGCGGGGTGCGTCTGCACAGGTTGAAAGCATCGTTTCCATCTTGAAGCTGACATCCATTTTACTGCTTCCTGATTTGGAAATATGGAGAAGCTGGGTCCACGGGAACCACACAAGCTCCCATCCATGTCAGCACTCTGTTTACCCATGAACACGGACAGGACTTCTCCCGTGAGCTCACTCCTACTCAGGGGGTAGTGCCAGCCCCGCAGGTGGAAACTGACTCCACCCTGGTGGTGCAGAGCAAGGAAACGGGGCATCCCTGTTCCTGTAAACACTGGCAGCTCCTTCATCCACGGGAGATGCAACTCTGTCAAGCTACACTGCAATTCACGTGCAGACCATTGAGACCAATCCCGTGCCCCGCAGGAGCCACCGATAAACACACCTGAGAGCCCACTTGGGCTAGGATTGCGTCCTGAAATGCCGATCGACTTCCAGATGAGTAGGGGGTGGGGGTTGGGGGTGCTCCTATTTTGTCTGTACCCGTGTTTGTGGACAAGTGTGTGTATGGTGTGTGTCCACATGTATAGCTGTATGAACACAGGTCAGAGAAGGTAGCTTCAGACAGTACACACTAGCAATCCTCCTGCCTCCACCCCACACAGCACTGCCTAGCTTTTTGTGTGCTGGACTCTAAACTCAGGCGCTGATCCAGTGAGCCAACTCTCCAGCCCCCAGAGACCCCTTACTTCACACGTCTTTGGTCTTAGCATTCCCATCACCGGACTCGGTTCTCCCTGCTTTGTCTACGCTTCTACAATCCCAGCACCACCCTTGAGGGGCCTGCGTTCTGTCTCTGTAAAAGACAGTCACGTTTCTCACTCTTTCCGCTTAGCTGCTTCCAGCGTCGGTGTCTGCATGAGGCGTGAAGGTGCTGTACTTTACAGCACACCTCGGTGTCATCCTCCATACTGCCCCCGCACACCCTCTCACCAATCACCCTGAGGGGAGCACCCTGCCACATACCTGCTGTGGACTCGGGGAGGATATGGCAGGAATGCATCAGAAGCAGAAATACGGGCTGTGGGGCATGTCCTTGTGATGAGCCGATTAGCACCTGATTCCAGTACAGTGGCCCCTACTCGGCCCACACTGTTGCTACCCCAGGTCTGCTTGTGGGCTGAGCAAAGGGTCCTGTAATCGCTGTTTTAGCGCCTTTCTCTGGTGGGGCCTGACTCTCTTGGTTAGTTTGCTGGACCACCGGTCTGTCTGCATGGGCCTCTCTTTCACCCCTTTGCCCAGGTTCCTACTGAGGTAATTAGTCTTCCACTGCTGGCTTGAGGGATGCTTTGTGTGCCCCTGTCACCTCACCCTTCGCTGGCGTCACCCCACTGCAGATGCCATCTCCCAGCTCCCAGACATACATTCAGGCCCTTGCCAAATCCCAAAGCAAACTCAGCTAAGACAGGAAAAGACAAGAATAGAAAAGAGAAATGGGAGGTAAATTGCTGTTCAAATGAAACAAACGAATATAAAAAAGATCAACAAACTAAAATAAATGTTAAGGAAAAATATTTGTCAAAACAGCATAAAATAAATAAAATAACCCATGTTCTTTTATTAAGAACCTCAGGCTGGGGGACACGACCCAGAAGTCAGGGTGGAGAGCAAAGGGGCCCAGTCCAGCACAAGTAAAAACAGCAGCCAAGGGGCAGAGCAAACACTACACGTACCTACTCTGTGCCTTAGAGTAATGAGGGCTGGGGAGATGGCTCAGCCCTGGAAGCGTGAGGACTTGAGTTCAGATCCCTAGAGCCCACAGAAAGCTGGACAGTAGCATGCATCTGTAATCCCAGCACTCCTACAGGGAGATGAGCGTGGGGACAGAAGGCTCCCCAGAGGCCTGAGGACCAGCTGGTCTGGCGGACACATCAGCAAGCGGGGTAAGGACCAACACCTAGTTACCCTCTGACCTCCACGTCTGCCACAGTACACACACACACACACACACACACACACACACACACACACACACACACAGGCACACGTACACACACAGAGTAAAAATAAAGAACCAGATTAAAATGGGGTGAGGGAGCAATCAAGAAAAAGGCTAAAGTAGGCTAATACTGCTCTTAGAGTCCCTGGTGTCCCAATGCAGGGGCCACATGAGTGGTCAGAACATAAGACAGGAGCTCACCCACCAAGCTGACACCAACAAAGAGCAGGGACCTTTGTATTCAAAGCCGGTGACTGCGGCATTATCGACAGACCAGGCCTCGCCAGAACTGGGTCTTCACCTGGCCGTGGAGACTCTTGGGATCAACCAGTGCTCTAGTCTCCCACATCGCTACTCCCTCCAGAAGAGACCGCAAGCAGCAGAGGGCATATGCAGAAGCAGAAGGCTTAGGGGACCTCTGCACTGAGAGCCACGTGAGTAGCCAAGGACAGAGCTGGCCTCAACACATTCAAAACCACCCTGGAGCATCAGGGATATCTCCATGATTCACCCCACATTAGCCACACTCACTGGAGAAAGCAATGGCTGAGGACCTGGGCAAGTCCTTTCCAGGCCACCTGTCAGGCAAAACCCAGCTACTCTGTCAAATATGACTGGCTTCCTTCCAGGTCCCATGACTCAAGAAACTTCAACGGAAAGCTCATGGGAGTTCTGTTATCTGCTTCATCACGATAGGAAGCTGAGGAGAATCCAGTTATGGCACTGAAAAGTGGGAAATCTAACCCGTGGAAAGGACGCGGGCCCAAGACCAGGTAGCACGGACTCCGCTGGCGAAGAACAGGCAGTCCCTCACTGATGAAAACCCATGTATGTGTTCAGCGCTGGGACTACATTCCAGGAGTGGCAGGGCTCAGTGTTGATGCCAGCTGGCCCACAGTCCACACACCCCACACCCAGCAGTTTCCGGGCTCTGGGATTTCACCGTGTTTTTGTTTACATTTTGTATTAGCTTTTAATTGGTTGGCTGATGTAAGATTGTTGGCATTTGTTTTTCCCCAAGAACATTATAAAATAATAATAATAAAAGAAACGAATCACCACCCAATAACAACATCATTCTACCTCCCTCCCGGTCCACTCTCCAGCCTTTGGCTGACAAGCATCTCCACTCTTCATACCCACACCATGTACCCAGTCCAAGGGCTCAAGCAACATGTGCGGACTGACCCACAAAACAGGCCAGAGCCTCGGTTCCAGTCCACAGCAAATCACCTGTGGAACACATGGAAATGCACGAAGGATGCCCTGGGCCACAGTCTTGTGCAGGTTTTCTGGATGGTGAGAGTCCACCTCTACCCAGAAAGGCTAGAATGCAGTGTAGCACAGGAGACAGAGTCGGAAGGCAGCCCTCAGCTGTCTGGAGAGGGAGGGAGAGAGAGATGACTATGTACTCGGACCATGCAAAGACAGATGCAGCAAGAGAAGCTGGCTTGCTTCCATCTGCTCCACTCTGGAGTGCACAGCCTCCCATTTTAGATCTGTGACCTCAAATTTGAGGATATGGTTCCTCTAGCCCCTTTCCCTTCTACTACAACACAATCTTTTAAAAAGAAAAAAAGAAAAAGAACACTTGCTGCTCTTGCAGAGGACCCAAGTCCAGTTCCCAGCACCCGCATGGCAGCTAGCTCACAATTCGTTCCATTGAATCTGGTCACCAGGCATGCCCATGTGCAGATACACACAGGGAAAACACATGACATAAAAATACAATTACAACATCTTTAAACTAACAAACAACAGAAGGAAGCTGGGGAGATGGCTCTATTCATCAGGGGCTTGCACACAAGCACAGAACCGTGTAAAAAGCTAGGTGTGGTGGTGAATGTTTATAATCCTAACCCTGAGGAGGCAGAGGGGGAGCCCTGGAGCTCACTGGCAGCCAGCCTATCTGAAAGGGTGGACCCCAGGCCCCAGTGACAGACCTTGTCTCAAAAATAAGGTGGGCTGCATCTGGGAAATGCCACCTGAGGAAACCTCTGGCTTCCGGAGGTGACCACATACACACTATGGTTTGTCCATACACACCCACAAGAAACAATGAAACAGTAGGCAGCCCGCAGCTGACAAGAGTGAGGACCTCTTCAGATCTTCCTTGAAACAATGCCCCACACTTTGCTCTAACAAGGTCTAAGAGCATCCGGGCACATAGTGTATACTATGGGGCTCTGTGTCTATGTGCGTCCCCACCCCAGCTGCTGTGCACGACAGCATCGGGTATCTTAGCCACTGCCGGGTCTCACCTGGAATAATGAACTGGACCATCTCACAGACGGGAGAAACACGTCCCCTCAGGTAGAAAGATTTATTATGATTAACGACGTACCACTATTTACACATTTATAAAATGGAAATAAAAATGACAGAGGTTTGGCGCCAAAAGTGGCATATCCAAACTAAAACCAGTACAAAAATAAACTTTTAAGCTATGCTTTTAAAATAAACATCGCTGAGACAGTAGGGGAGAAGTCTGTCTTGCCGTGTGCTGCAGTGCCACTACTGTCACAGCAAAGCAGCCCTGTGCGTATGCACAGTGCCCAGGGGAGCTGCCTGTGTTCTTGCAAAAATGCAAGCAAACGAACAAAGATAAATATACAAGAGTTATATTCCTGAGCTACACGAGTTTAGGGCTTCTAAACTGTAGTGGATTCCTGCTAAAGAGGAGTCCCGTGGGGTTGAGGCTGATGAACTTTCCCTGGCGCCCAGACATTGGCACCAGAATGTGGCATCGTGCTCTGAGAGAAAGCTAAGCCCACTTGTTAACAAAGACGGGGCCTGTGAGTCCTGCATGGCCCACCATCATGGCACTAAGTCAGGGGCATGGGCAGAGGAAAGGAAGAAGCTGATTGGTCTGGGGTCCCGTGCCTGCCATTTCCTTCTGTACTTGCTGCACATAGCAGCAGTGGACCTTAGTAGTCAACAACCACGGGCACAGCAGGCCACACAGGCGAGAGAGCCCTGTCTACACAGCCTTCGCCTCCAGCGGCTCACTCCCCTCCTCTCCCGCCACAGCAGGACCAGGACGGTGCCTGCTTGAGTAGCATGCTGGCTACCGAGAGGGAGGACTGGAGGCCGGAGCACAGCCGAGCCAACTCCTGCTTGGCCTAGGTGCAGTGCAGCAGGACACTGGTCATGCTCAGACTCCTCTTGGGTCCCAGCGAGGATAACAAATGCTGAGGGGAGCAGGAAGAGGGAGCTAATGTGCAGGGTGCAGTCCACACCTGAGCGACTGCCTGTGCCACCTAAGCTGGTGTTGGAAACATGGAGGGAGGATGTCAGGCCATCCCTGCAGCCACGTGCTGAGCTCCGTTCATTGGTCCTGGACCTTGGCCCTTTTGGCTTTCAGGGACAGGTGCTGCAAGAGAAGAGGAAACATTAATGGAGATGGTGAGACTGAGAAAGCAGATCCTCCACCTAGCCCACTCAGTCCCAAGGAGTCCTGTGCCCCCTGGGAAGCTGTCTGCAGGAGGCCAGCTGTAAATAAATAACAAGAAACTTCCTTACATCACCACGGGCACAATTGACAGGACTGGGGGAGAAAACACACTCGAAAGCAAATCCAAATTACTACAAATTCTCAAATATGTATCTGAGGCAGAATGTATGAACATAAGCTTCTAATCAGGGATCTCTCCTCACCAACAGAGGGGGAGCTGACATCCCATCAATAACGTAAGCCAATGAGGCACAGACCCTCAGCTAAGCCAGGCTAGCACCCAGAAGCTCTTCCCAAGAGGATGCTGCACCCCCAACTTCTAGTGCTCAAACCCCATGTCCTAGCAATCCAACATGACCACACAGAACCCCAGAGAACTGCCAGCCCCGAAAAGACAGCACACTACCAACAACAACATGAGCTGACAGACCAGCAGGCCCCAGGCCTAAGAACATGGGCGGATTCCAGGCTTTCTACACACTTGTGCCTGAGAGGAGAGCACAGGTCCTCAAACAGTGAGGCCAGATGCTCTCCTAGATTCCAAGGGTCTCCCTGGCTTGCTGCTTCTCTGAATTCCTCCCTCTCTGTTCCTCACCAGACATAACCCTAAACTAATTCTGGACATGTGTGCCGTCATCCAGGCAGAGGCAATGACACCACCATTTCTGGTGTCTTTACTGGAAGGAACGCCGAGTATAAACAAAGCTGACTTTGAGCCTCTACAGAGAGAAAGCAACTTTGAAAGACAAATAATGGAAAGTCACCAGAGGTGCTGGGAAGAGCGTGCCGACAACCAGAGGGCTGCACATGGCCCAGAGGCTCTGCGCTGTGTCCAAGCTGTGCTGCATGGGCAGCCCCTGGAAACCTGGAGAGTCCTAAGAAGAAATGGCTCTACCTTTGGACTTCAATCCAAAAAGATACCAAGCTGCCACAAAGGAGTTCTGGGGAGCCCTGCCATATAGTGAGGATGTTCTGGGTGGTTTCTAAAGGGCCAGCTCTCCCCAGCCCTCTCATCATGGTGCAGGTGAAGGCTGGAAGCAGAAATTCTGAGAAGAGATAAACACAGAATGCGAACCTTGTCATTTTCTTCAACACACGGAAGCAATCTGCCCCTTTACTTTGTGGGTCTGACCTAAAGAAACCGACTTTGAGCTGAGAAGGAAAAATACTGTCTGTCGGCCAGTTCTCTCCAGTTTCACAGCCAGGACAGTGCTGGGCTGCCTCCCAAAGGGCAGCACCTGCTACTGGAACAGGCCCTCCACAGCACGCCCACTCTCCACACCCAGCCTGCCTTTCTAACTAACTATGTCTTTGGCCCCTGAAGGCTGCTGTTTCCAGCCAATTAGATGGAAGAGGCTTTCTTCTACTCCAGGTAACTTCTTTTCAACCCAATAAAGCCAAGACATGCTGTGCACCCGCAGTCCGTCTGCTGTGCACCCACAGTCCGTCTGCTTCCCAGCTGAGACACCCGTGTCAGGACATGTGAAGAACTACAATGGTCTGAGCCATGTTTTGTTCTCTGACCTAAGAATTAAATGATGCAAGGGTTCAGAGGGCAACTTCCTCAGTTTCACAGAGGAGGGCTCACTCTCCAAGAGCGAAGCACGTGAACAAATACATGGAGCAGGTCTGTGGCACCTCAAAAGGGTCACCAAGAGCAGGTAGCTACTGCTCAACCCCCGCGAAACAAGACCCTCTGCATACACAGGGAGGCCCGAGGATGGCCGCTGGCCTCTCAGAGACACTGCACACAGCAACAGAACTCTATAAAGGGTTAAGATGAAAAACAACAAAATTCATTCAAGGTAGAATTACACAGAGGAAAACTATCCTTCGAAAATAAAAACGAAGCAATACACTTGCAAATAAATAAGAGGGTGTTCCACCACAAGACGGCACTGAAGACGCTGAAGGAAGATCCTCGGGCAGGGATCCCACAGTGACAGCGGGGAAACAGAGATGCTCTGCTATTCAGTCTAGTGAAGATACAACTAACTGCTTAAAAGCAATCGTAACGTATTACCAAGTATGAACATGTGCAGAAATACATTACTGACCATCAATAACACCAAGGATACTTGGTAACAAAACAAGATCCTGGTGTAGGTTTCGTACATTATAGCTAAGCAGTGTGACACTGATTCAAGTTCAACCATAAGGAGTCCAGGGTGTAAAAGGCCTCAAAGACATAAAATACAATACTAAAAAAAATCATTAATTGAAAAGCAGTAAAGTAAGTTTTAGAAATAGGAACAAAGACTAAACTGGACTAACAGAAAATCACTTCAAAGCAGCATGCTTGAAAACAATCCCCAGCAATCACTCAGCTCAATTACCACACACACACACACACACGCACATGCACATGCACGCACATTCACACTAATAATTACACTAACTTACCACACAATTAAAGCACAGTGCAGACTGAACAGTCTGTCGGCCTCACCCATCCAGAAAGCCTGTGGACCCAGTATACCTGCCAGTCTTCCAAACATGATCAACCATCTTTCAATTAAGTCATATTAGAAGGATGCATGGACTTGGGGAGTCAATGAATGGACCATTTTTGCAAACATGAAGAAATCATAAATCTGTTTTCCAAAGTGCAAGTAGTACTGGTCTCACCTGTGTAATGTGTGTGTGTGTGTGTGTGTGTGTGTGTGTGTGTGTG
>JAQHUG010000077.1:5955522-5988892 GCA_028555095.1 Dicrostonyx torquatus
ATGGAAAACCACACACAGACAACACTATGTAGAGGCTGCTGTTTGCCTGGGGCCAGGTTCCCTCCAGTCCTACCGTTCCTTGTTGATAAAAGTGTGGAGCCAGCTCCAGCAGCCAAGCAGATTCTATGGCAGTCACGTCTCGCATGTAATACTTGGAGGTCTGTATAACTTCATTGTAGATAACCCTGAAACAAAGAATGGGTGGAAACACATGCTGACGTCACCTCTGCTCTCAGCATAGCAGGTGCACGCTGTCTGGGTGCGGCTCTACACACAGGCACTGTGGCAGCTCACTCAGCCCCTCAACCGAGTGGTAAGTCACTGGGTTCCACAGATGCAACTCTATATCCTGCGTGATTTCCAGGGCTCTCCAACTAGCCACAAAGGACCTTGCCAGATCGTGGCCAATCTGCAGAGCTCTGAACAGAACTTAAAGACTTAATTAGAAAGTACAGAAATGGACTCGAAGTCTTGATTGTTCCAAAAGGGAGTAGAAAATGACCATGAAGACACACAAAACAACCTTCCAAATTGACAAAAATATTTTAAATGCAATTTTGCATGCAGGTTATATATACCTGTCAAAACCCATCTTTAATTGTCATAAATTATGTCTTAAGAGGAAAATGACTTATCTAGGGACAAGGAAACATAGTCAAAGAGCAAGGAACATGTTTGGTAAGCCCTGGACTTCAGGAGTTCACAGAGTAAACACTAGTTTCTGAACTATGGGAAGAATTAACTCAGGGCATCCTTAAGAAGTACAAACCTATAAATACAAAAGCCACATGGAGTTTGTCTCTCATGAATCTCAGTGGATGAAAAGAAAGGAAGGGGAAGAAGGGATGGGGCTAGGAATGCAATTTACTTACCATGCTCAAAGCTCGGGGGTCCACCCCCAACACAGGAAGGGAGGAAAGAAGAGAGGGGAGGGAGAGCAGGGAAAGGAGAAGAGGAGATGGCAGGGAGACAGGAGGGAAATGGGGGGATGAATGGAGAGAGGAACAGGACGCACACTGAAGTCTGGGTTCCCTCTTGGACTTTTATATACTCAAGGGAGAAGAGAGACAGCTATAAATCCAGCGCTAGGGTCACATTCCACCTAAGAAGCTTCTAGACCTGCACTGGTAACAGCATGGCCTAATTCTTTGGTCAATTTAAATATTCATCAGAAACACTGCCAGGACTTAAACAGTGGGCATCGCCCCAGGTTCTGATTCAGGAAGGCTGGGTGGAGCCAAGAACCTGCATTTCCAACAGATTCCAGGTGGTGCTGCTGCCGGGAGCGCAGGGTACAATGTGCCTGACACCAGTGTTTCCCAGCTCCAACCCTACCACTGCCACTTTCCAACTTCTCGCCACGTGCTCCTGTCTTCCGTAGGACCGAGTTCTTTCAACTAGTAAAGGGCAAAGTGTTACTGTCTTTAAAATTTCTAATCCTTTGCCAATCCATATTTTTGTAAAATATAATATAGATAAATTATAGATAGAAAATAAACACAAAATGCAAGCCCAAATTAGCATCGACCTGGGAAGACATAGATGTGGCTTGTGAAACACCATAAAAATATCCATGCTGTCTCTCACTGCTGCAGTTAGCTCTGCCTTCCCAGCCAGGACTGCAGACTGGAATCCCCCTTCGGTCACCCTCTGTCAGCTCGCTGCTCATTCCCCAAAAGCATGTGCTTCTCCTTCATGCTGCCACAACTCTGCTACCCTGTTTCCTAGGGGTAACTGTCTTGAGTCCTTTCCTGCCGAAAAATGCCAGTCACCAGGTCCAGAGCAAGGATTATTAATTTCTCCATGGAGCCTGGCTTCCCAGCACTGGCTCCAGCACTGCATACAGCCCCTTGGAAAAGCCTTCTCCTACAGGAATTCAATCTGTTTGCTTGCTAACAGTATAGCTGGGGCCAGGTGGTGATGGCACACACCTTTAATCCCAGCACTCAGTAGGCAGAGGCAGGTGATCTCTGTGAGTTCGAGGTCAGCCTGGTCTACAAGAGCTAGTTCCAGGACAGGATCCAAAACTACAGAGAAACCCTGCTTTAGAAAAAACAAAACAAAAACAAAAACAAAAAAGTATAGCTGGGATCCATGACCCCTCTACAGGCTGTACCTAGGAAGCCTCTAGTCAGTGGGTCAAGTGAGCACCTGTCAGGAGAATGACTGAGGAGATACACCACAGTTTGCTTAAGATTTTTTTAAAAGAGTATTTTATTGAGTACAGTGTAAGGTAGCTGGGTAGTAACTGGAGTGCTGTCTACCTTTAGGGGTTCCCTGATAAAGCAGAAATCCTGGCAACCCGGCACACTAAAGTCAACACAGGGAATAGAGCACCTGTACTGCAAGCCCACCCGGAGAACACACATGCAGGGTCAAGTTCAGCAGTAGGAGGGGCTTACCAGCGGGGTGGCTTCTCCGCATAGAGGACTGAGGCAGGGTGGATGTGCAGCTCATGATCATCACGGATGGTCCTATGAGACATGAGAACTCTGTGTGAAGCACACTGCATGAACCTGGAACACTTCACATATGCAAGTCCTTGTCTACAAATGTGCTAATATTAACCCCCAGCTGCATGGAGACTGGACTTCACACAGACAAGACGCTACTCTCTAGACACACCTCCACCAACACTACACCTAGGAACCAAAATAAGTCAGGCGAGAAGAGGGTCGGGCACGGTGGAGCACAGCTGTAATAACAACCGCAATCCCAGCTATCTGCAATACGGAGTCAGAAGGATGCGGGCTGGGGGCAATCTGGACAACTTGGCAAGACCCTTCTCTTTCTAAGATATAAAGGTGTGAGGTTAGCTCAGCAGCACAGTGCTTGTCTACCGCGCCCAGCAGGGGAAGGGGCGCACTGTGGACACTCAGAACAAACCACACAGGAAGAGAGTGTGAATCCACAATAATGATCATGTCTATCGTCTACAGATTCCCTCTCAAAACGATCCCTTCCCAACAGAAACTGAGGTTTCACAGACTTCCTACTGCACAGTGAAACACTGACGACAGGCCATGGCGGGAGGCACTGTAACCAGTGAAGAAATAACTGAAGGCTCCAAAGACAAAATGCCATGCCAGGCTGTGTCCTGTAGAACTTGGGAACACAACAAACAGCCCACTGGGGAAAGTGTCTTCTCTAGACAACACTGTTAATGGTTCCTCCCATTCTGAAATGTAGATATGTCACTGCAATCCTAAACACGTGTCACTGTGTGTAGCTGCACTGGGCATTAGGACTTTCCCAGAGAGCAAGGACAGTCTGCTGGAAGCTTGACAGCCAACCTCACTCGGTTTTGGAAGGAGACCTGATGTCAATTAGAAGTTGCTCAACTTCGACCTCTGCACAGCTTTCTGTTCTCCTGCACCATGAACTACAGTCTCATACCTATATGCTCCAGAAGAGTGAAACCGCGCAGCATTTGCAAAGAAGCCCGACACGATGCACTTCAGGACGGGATCCGGATCACCTGCACAAGGCAGCAACAGAAGGCTGGTGAGGCCCAGGAGCACCGCGTTCCACATGCTCCTCCCCAGCTGCCCCGGCCACCTAAAACCATCTCTGAGCACACTCGGCCCTGTGCTCCCATGTCTGACAACCACTCAGCGTTTGAGGTTGCATCCTCCCCCAGTAACTGCTAAAAACAAGGTAGGACTGCCCCCCATAACTAGGGCTCTTCAACCAAGCCCAGGCACAGAGGGCTGGACCCAAGACAGCTGCTCCACAGCCCGGCCAGCGAGCTCAGAGCACTGTAGAAACTGCTTTTCTCCCCCAAGACACAAACTTCGAAAGCACACCACCCTATCTCCCGCTGTCAGCTAGTTTGCAATTCTCCACCACTTCCAAACATTCTGTTCCTTTTTAACTGACATTTTCATTGCTACAGCAAACGCATCTTGCATGAATAAAGCATCTCCATGCACTAGCTCAGAGCCATGAAACGAATTCTAAATTACCATGCAGGGGATAATCATGTTTTAATGGCTGAAGATATACTCTATTTCATCAATTCTAAGCCATTTTAACTCACTTAAGTCAAGACACAATTACAGTGGCAGTCATTCTTAGTAATATATAAAATAACGATGAATACATATCTTAGCGCTAATGAACTACAGTACATGGGCAAACAGGTTGCTACAGGTGGTAGCCTTACAGGGCTCTCAAAATTCATTTTATGAATTCTTTACATCAGGTTTTGTCGGGGGAAGGGGAAGCTACGCTATATTCTTTTATTTTTTATAAATTAAATTTCTACTTGTGTTTTTATTTCTTCTTGGTGAATTTTATATTCTAATCATTTGTTTACCTATCAAACAGGCTCAAGAAAGTCATTCCAAAACAAATTTAGTTTTTAACTGCATAACTGTTGGAATACATTTTACTGTTCTCTAACCTCCTAGATGCATTGTAATTTACATGCAATTGCTTGTCCTGTCTGGGTGTCGTGACTGTTCCCAGCAGAGATGCTAAACCTCAAGCCTGTGTTCTGCCCACCGCCCATGCAGATGCAGCCCTTCTCCAGTTGGTCAGAATCCCCATACACAACATGTATTCTTCTCGTGAGTTGTTTCATAGAAATGACCCTCGAAACCCAGCTTCATAAAATCATTCCTCAGCGCCCCACTCCTCTTATTAGGGAGAATTTAAATTCAACATGCCCCTCCCCCTGGGCAGTGGGATGACAGGTGAAGACACAGATACAGAGGTGAGGCTGTCATTTATCTGCCAGGCGACAGGACCCTGGGCAGATGCTCTCCAGCTGGCAACCCTTACAAGTGTCCTGTTTCTGCATGGCACCCTGGGCAACCTCTGTCGGATTACTCCTTCCCTCCACTTGTTTCTGCTACTTGCCACTGTCACCCACGGTTACTGAAGTGTCTGCACTGTCACTTCTACAAGGCCCTATGGCCTAACATGACAGTCTGTGTGTCTCCATGATACCTCTTTTCACTGCACTGGCTCTCGGTGAGCCAAGCTGTTGTCATTGCCAATCACCTTTTATTAGTAGAGAAGCCAACAGCACTTCCTGGGTCCTAGCCCTAACAGGTCTCCCTTAGCCTACGGGCTACATTATTTTTCTTCAACACATGGGATAAAAGCAGCACAAGACTCCCAGGGCGCTGAGAGCATGATCTAAGTTAACACACAACACACTCAGAATGCTGCCCGGCCTAGCACACACATCTCCCAGAGTGCAAACAGCATGATGTGAACTGACACAGCACGCTCAGGAAATGTCAGAGGTGCTTGTTGCACAGCAGGCTTCAAAACTGCTAAATGAACTCAGTGTGCCACTTCCTAGAAGTTGGATGCTAGGTCTTTGGCTTGGCGGGCTACAAGCTATGTAATCCTGAAGGTCATGTGGCTTCTTCCAGGTCCTCCTGATTCCTCTGTAAACTAAAGACACCATCAACTGCACATTATACAATGGGAGACAGAGAGAAAATGCAGAGACCTGACATGGTGCAACCTACAGTGGATGCCACAAATGGCCACCTCAGTCACTGCTACAAGCCAGGATGTCTGGTATAGCCTTACCATTGGTGAATGCCTAAGCTAAACACATGGTATCTACTTTAACAACCCTTGCATGTGAGAAGAACATGGAATTTTCATGTAATATCTATGAATTCCATTCATTTAAAAGTTACTATTTGGGGGATATTAAGATGGCTCAGTGGGCAAAGGCCCTTATAGACAGCTTAATACCTGAGTTCAAAACCCAGTAGATGAAAAGATTCAACTCATGTGCCCACCCAACATACACACACAATCCTAGCACATAGGAGACAGGATGATCAGAAGTCCAAGGTCATTCCCAACTATAGTAAGGCTGAGGTCAGTACATGCTACATGAGACACTATCAAAAATGTAAATTTTTGCAACAACCATCATTATATTGGTTATATGTGCAATGATGTGGAAGTTAATAATCCTTGAGCATTTTCACAAGCTTTAGCAATCTGGGGGAAGAGAGTAACAGCCAACAGGAATAAAAAATGGATCTATCTATAAAGATGCCCAGCCTTACATCACCACTGAATGGGTGTAGGAAGCTCAGGATGTAAAACTGGCTGCAGGTACATGGCCTCACATCAGCCCAGCATGAGAACTGAAGAATCTAACTGTGTGGAGCAGAGAGAGAGTCACAGGCAGGGACAAGCCATACCCACCTTCACTGGACATCTTGGGCACCTGGAACTTGACGAGGAGCTTTTTCAACTGTTCTCTCACAGTGGCAGCTCTGACAAGACCCTTGTAATTCAGGAAATGTTCCTGACACCACTGGGAGCTCTTGTTGTGCTGCAGAGGGGCCACGCAGAGGAGACGGTCACCAGGTCAGACAGCTCGGCTGACGCAATACCGTCAACAGGTTAATTTCTCTTCCCCACTTGCCTGACGCCATCTCTAAAGCAGAGGGTAACAACCAAACAAGCTGCCTGCTGCCCCTCCCCCCATAGCTCCACACTAGCAAGCCAAGGAGAACTGAGGGGCAAGGCGGGCAGCTCTGCTCCCCGTGGCTCTTGTAAGTCTGTTAACTTTCCCCCTCTGTTAACCATGGGAAGCAACACGGCACATCAGAAACCATTTTCAAATCCCTATCTGCCCTCAAGGGGGACTTTTCCACCACAGTGCCTAATTTCCATACTCTTGAGTCCGACCGGTATATCATTTTGAGTTTCCACAGAGGGAACAGAGCTCCAAAATTTGACTTTTAGCCAGGCATAAAAGGTTTCAAGTAAATTTTTAACATGGTAACATTTTTAAATGTAATTTACACAGGGTTTTTTCAGAAGACAACCAGAGAATGGTCCAATGCCGACCTACAGACACACTCTTCCGTGGTAAAGTTGGACTGTGAATTTTAGCTAACTTAAACTCACCTATTGAGCAATCATCCTCAGATCTCTGGTAAAACAAAACTCTGGTACTTCTCTTTTTAAATTATGTTAAACTACTAAAAATATGAACTATTATTCCTTTTCTTTTATATTTCCTTTTAAAGTTTTGTATTGTTGTTTAGATTTAAAGTGAGAATTTTAAGTTCTATTAATTGCTCTCAGTTCCACAGAGAATGGAAATTAGCACTGCCCAAGGCTAACCAGGAAGAGGCTGTGTGGATCCACATAAGCCTCACTGAACATGCTCTCTGGAGTGCCTTTCAAGATTCAATCCACACAATCGTGCTTCTCAATCTGTTCTGGAAAAACTTCCCAATCAAATGTTGTCCTTCTGGGACACTGGGAGGTCAAGCTGTCGGCCAGCCTCAAGTGTCATACATAACCAGACAAAGAAAAGGAAATACCCTTGGCCTTTCCAGCAACACTAGTCTCTCCAGAGGGAGGCTGACAGTCAAACTAACTGGAATGCAGAGGGGTCTCCTGGCCAGGGGTTTATGAACTATAACTTCTGACCTTGCTCTTAGGGCATCAGAGTGGGGTGTGTGTCTGTGTGTGTGTGTGTGTGTGTGTGTCTGTGTGTGTGTCTGTGTCTCTGTCTGTGTGTGTGTAGGATCCTCCAGTGTGGCCACGCTTACTTTGATAAATGCTTCGTACACATTGAGCATGGTGAGATGATCACCCTCCTCCACAGCAAATTTTCGGTGCACTCGAGTCTGTAAAGGATAAAGTTCCATTTAGAAGTTGAATGCCATGAGCCTCTTGCACTGGTGGACATGGTATACTCGAGAAGGGTTGACAGACATCCCCATGTCCTACAACCATACACTGTTCACTATCACATCTTTGGTTCCCTTTAGATCCCATCCTTGAGTTCTTCTTTCTGTGGCAAAGATTCTGAATAATGCCACTTGTTTCCTGGGGTTGAGAGGCAGCAGATACAATACATAATACATATGGCAAAGACACAAATCATTTACTTCACAACTCTATCCTTGAACCCAATGCCACATAATCAAAATGCCTCCCTGCCTCCTTCCTTCCTTTCTTCCCCACAAAGTACCATTGTCAACCAAGCCCTGTTCAAATCATCTGGATAAAATAATGAACGAACAGTGGTGGGAGAAAGACATTACACTTAAAAAAAAAAAGCAGAATCTGTAATGTACCAGAGGCACCAGAGAAACAGAGAAACATGGCAGGGCAGGGAAGGGCTGCAAAAGGGGACACTGCCATGTTAGACAAAGGGTCTTATACTTCTTCTGAGTCACCTGCATGAGAGGCAGGGTCTTAAAAGGTTAACTAAAGGGACAACAGACAAAACCACTTGGGTGTGAGTGACAGTGTACAGGAAGGTATATACCCACGCTCGTGAAATCTTCCCACTATACACAGCATACTCACTCAACTGCAATCTAGGATTATACAACTGTCTGCAGTAGTTTCTAAGCGAGATTTGACAAAAATGCACAAGAGAACAGTGACAGGAAATTGGGAGAAGCTGGACTTACTGCCTGAGACTTCTGGTTTGAGGGGAACACAAAGACATTCTGGATCTGCATCATGGCGGCGATGCTCAGGACCTCCTGAGAACAGCCTAAGTTCCCTAGAACACAAAAGGCATGTTTGCAAATATGGCCACGATGCTCAGGACCCCCTGAGAACAGCCAAAGTTACCCAGGACACACAAGGAGTATTTGCAAACATGGCTGCGATGCTCAGGACCCCTTGAGAACAGCCAAAGTTACCCAGGACACACAAGGAGTGTTTGCAAACATGGTGGCAATGCCCAGGACATCCTGAGAACAGGCGAAGTTACTCAGAACACACAAAGCGTGTTTGCAAACATGGTGGCGATGCCCAGGACATCATGAGAACAGCCGAAGCTCCCCAGGACACACAAGGCGTGTTTGTAAACATGGCAGTGATGCTCAGGACATCATGAGAACAGCTAAAGTTCCCCAGGACACAAAAGATGTGTCTACAAGTGGATGGCATAGCAATAAGGAGCGAAGGGCATTTCCCAATGTTTTCCTTGTACTGGGCTATAAAATGTAAAATAAGATCATATCTTATAGTTCGTTTTTCAAGTCCCTAGCATGTAAGTACTTACCATGCCATGAATCCCATGTGTCCCAGCTGAGGATTCTTCCCTGCAGCTCTAAGGCTGAGGGGCTGTTGATGCCAGCCAGGGTGAGGCCACACTGGCCTGTCACCAAGGGTATATCAGTGGCATGCCTGCTCCCTGCCCTTTATGTGGACGGCTGGAACCCAGGTAAAAGCATAGAGGGAAAGGGAAGAGTGTGTAGGGCTGTGTTGGTCCTAGTGTCCTTCCACTCCTGGCCCATCTGTGGGGTGGCCTGCCTCTCCTAAGTACTCCTCTGCTCTGGGCACAAGCCAATGGAGATGGCATCCTGAGAACAGATTCTGCATCAGCTCACCAACCAGGACACTACACAGAGCAAACTGCACTCCTGTCTGGGCCTCCACTGCTCCCTGCCTGAAACATAATGGAGTCTGCTCTTGCTGCACGTAGAATCTGTTTCTCAGAGAAAGTGAGACCCTCACTACCTTCCACCATGCTACCTTTGAAACATGCCTTCGTAAACTGCCACTTGATATAACAAAGACATAAAATATAAACAGGACCGTTCTGGGGGGTGGGGACAGCTCCGATACTACCAAGATGTCTATAACTAAAGAAACAGACCTCGCCCTAACTCATATCACAAAAATCTGCAGAGAAACTGGAACTAACTTTGTATGTTGATTTAGCATGTAAAGTCACACAGTCACTGTGGCACACAGTATGATCATTTCTCAGACAACTGAAGTTAGCACAGAATTTTGGAAAATACTTGGATGTTCCTCAGAAACCTAAAACAGAATGGTCATATGATCCAGCAAGCCTGCTTCCACATACACCCAAATGAACAGAACTGGTATGTGGAAGGAAAAGACATCAGAGTGTTCTGGTGTCCACTGCAGGATGAAGACAACATGATACACACAGTGGGACACTTAATACACAATATTAAAAAAGTAAATCTTGTCATCCAAGACAATGCGGAAGGCAGTGGAATCTGTTAGGCCAAGTGAACACTGTACACTTCAGTTACTACGGGAACAGAGCAGAAGGGAGCCGCGAGGCTGGTGAGAGGGTGAGCAGTGATCAAGACTCTCCAGAGATGTTGCGGGAAAGCTACAGCTGCAGGCTGGAGGAGCGAGTTGCAGTGATCTATGGTAACCACATTATGAGGTACAGTTCAAATTGCTACAAGAACTCCATAATGTAACGATGGGCTAGTTACCTGGATACAAGCTTTCCACTATGTAAGCATCAAACATTACACTGTGTCTTATAAACACACGGTTCATCATTAGTAAAAAAAAATACTTGATTGCTGTTGTCACTTTTTAAACCATAATTGGTCCCTCTTCCTTCGATGCACAGAATTCAGGGAAATGAGTTCTCTGGAAACCAAAATAAAATCAAAAGGAGCTGTCAGGCTCCACCCACCTGATTCCAACAGCATCTTGGCAAACATGGGGTTCAGAGGGAACTCTGCAATTCTCATGCCGAGCGGCTCTGTTAAACGACAGTCTTTGTCCAGGCCTGTCAGAAGAACAGAGAGTCAGAAGGCAGGGACCACTGTGCTGTAAGAATGAGAGATGACTCACTGCCACTGGAGTCTAACACAGCACCGTTACTTCAAAAGAGAAGAGTCACACTGAGCTCAACGCCCAGTTTTAAAAGTTGCTGCTTCTAACGAACTCTATTCAAGGACTTCATTACAGGCAGCAGCCTGCACCTCCTCGCGTCCCCTCTCTCCATCCCACAGGATGTTCCACAGAAACCGCCCTCTGAGAGAACTGACAGCTGGGAGTGCAAACATGGCCTCTGTCCTCCTCCAGCAGCCACTGCCCCCTCACTACCCTCCACAGCCCCCATGACATGGGCCCCACTCTCTCGCCTTCTGGATCTTACTCCATAGCTAAGACCTGACATGCCACAAATATCCCAAGACAGTACCTCAAAATCCTGCTCCGCTCACACCACACGAGCAGTCACAAGGCTAGCTGGCCCTGACCCTCCCCCACCTGAACCAGAGACTCCTCCATCCTCCACTCCTACCCACCCCCACCGTCTTCCCCACAGGCCTCTCTACCAATCCCCAGATCAGGGACAGGATTCCAAGACACAGATGGCCATTTTAGCCATCAAAATGACTGCTACAAACGCTTCGAATGACAAGTTATGTCCTTTCTGTTTCAACAGAATTGTCTTTTCTGAAACTGGGACTTCCCCAACACTCTCCAGAGTGTTTATCTTGGCGAGGACAGAGTCTGCCACTATTGTAGTTTCAGAACAACCCCTGAGGCGGACAAATGACATATAATCAGCATTCCTTGCTCCATCGTACACACAGCCCCTGTTATACACTGAGACCTGGGGACAAAAACCTAACAAGACATAAATTCTGGGTTAATGTTTGTGGCCCAAGCTGAAGCCCGTCTGTATCAGTAGATTGCTTTTGAAGTCACAACTGACTATTCTTTCACAGAGAAAGAAAAATATAATAATCAAAAATGGACCCTATCACATTACACACACACACACACACACACACACACACACACACACACACACACTCTAACCAGAACAGATCACAGACAAGAGTTAAAACTCCAAATGAAACTCAGAAGTAAAATGCATGGAGGGGCAGCAATGGTGTTCTCATTTGGCTGTCTGGCTGGTGCCTCAAGGTCTCCAACACCAAGCGCATATTCCACAACTGAGCTAGGACCCCAGCCCACAGCAGGACGTCCGTGGACATGAGAACAAAAGCACAAGTGACGGAAGAAAAGCTGAGGAAAGCAGAGCGGCACAGTCAAACTGAATCACACAGGACGCCACCAAGAAAATGGGGAGTGTTTACAATGACATAGGGAGCTATAATCAGAACAGGTGAAGAACTCCAACTCAGTAACAAAAAAAAAAAAAAACAAGCACGCCAGCAAGCTGAACTGACACTTTGCTGAGGACTATACGGTAAATCTCCATGTCCTCAGATTCAACCAACTACCGTGGAAATAGTTGAGAAAAACAGCTGTCTGAACAATCACACAGACTTTTCTACTGTCGTGGCTCCTTAAACAACACAGCAGAATAACCAATGACAGGCTTGCACATGGAGGTAGACATAAGCAACCTAGAGACAGAAGATGCATGAGTTATGTGCAGAGGCTACATCATTCTACACGAGACTTGAGCATCCCTAGATTTCTGGTAGCTGAAGGGAGTCCTGGAAAGGAATTTCCATGGATACAGAGGAACTAGAGACATCAGTCTTGCAAACTTACAAACAAGCAGGAAGGTTCTCAATATTGTAAGTCATCAGAGACATGCAAGTCAAAATTACCAGATACCATTTCAAATCCACTAGGTCAGCTGTGATTCAAAATACAGACAGTAACAAGTGTTGGCAACAGTGTAGAGAAAGTGATGGTGTGGGGGGGGGTGGAGGGTGGGGGGGGTGTCCACCAAAAACTCACATGTTGATGTTCATGGCAGCATTATTTATACAGACAAAAAAAAAAAAAAAACCTCATAATACCCACCAGCTAATGAATAGAAAAAAACCACTATATCATATGTCCATACACTGGAATAATACTTAGCAGCAAAAGTAAAAGTTATACTGATACTTGCTACAACTGAATGATACATGGATAACCTTAGAAAGAGCAAAGTGAAAGAATCCAATCACCAAAGACAACCTAAGATTCCACTTCTAAGCAATGTTTAAACCAGGCAAATCCACAGAGCCAGCAGGTTAGTGGTTGCTTGAGCAGAGGAAGACAGGAATGGAGAATGCAGACTAAAAGACACACATTTCTCTTCAGAATGATGTGAAAATGTTCTAAAATCAGACTGCACTGAAGACAGCACAACACTGTGACACTGGAAGCTCTTGTACAGTAAGTTGTGAATAACAAACTGTACGGTATATGATGTGTGCCTTAATAAAGCTATTTTTAAAATACTGAAGACAAATCTCAGGGCAAAGCCTTCACTAAAACTTCCTGACAATGCCCCACTCACAGAACCTCCCAGGAGGATACCACTCACAGGACACAGTGCAGAGCAGAGATGGCAGCTCCTGAGCTGGCACCATTTCCTCTAATGTAAGGCACATACTGTATTTTCAAATAAACCAACAGGGCTTCCTCCACACAACAGAGCACTCTTGCCCAAACAACACCCAGGCTGCTATCTGCCCAATTCCTGTAGGGAACTCAGGAAGGAAATGAGAAGGATTTGGGGGTGGGGCTGGGAAAGGAAAGGGGGTCTGAGAACAAGATCTAGGTTCTGCCGAGATCTGCCAGTCTCTGTGTGTCTCTTCAAGTGTGGCCCTGGTGATGACTGAAGGAACTCTAGCCAGCCCAAGCATGTCAAATATGGCTCTAGCAGGCCTTGCCTTTCTCCCCTATTCCCTCTGCCTTGCTTACAATCATTAGATTACATTCCTGAAGCAAGCCCCCAAGTCTATTTCTTTATTTGGCCGCTTCCTCCTCTTGAGGCTGACTACCAAGTACAGCTATCAAGGTATTGAAATCCAGTAATCAAAAGCCCCCTTCGGCTCACCTAATTAACATGCCCAATTAAAATGAAACACTTCATCCTAACACAGGGTTTCCCGTCTTACTTTTATGAACCACTATTTACCTATGGGCCACATCTGTCTTCCTGCCATCCAGACACAGTCCTTTGTCCCTCTGCCTTGTTCCCTTCCCTTTCTCCCTCACACTTGATATCTCCCATCTTTGTGTCTTATCCCGGGCCTTTGGGGCAAATAAATCTCCTCTGTGCTGAGAATTTGAGCCAATACCGATCCTTTCATTGATTATCCACAGCTCCTGCCACACTTTATAAATTATCATATTGGCCACGAGTACTTTTATCTAATTTCTGTTTCAATGGAGTAAATATCACTAGAGTTTATGCACATGGGGAGGGCCAATCCCATTCCTAAAGACTCTAAAAATTCTAATGTGAATCCAGTTACCTATGTTGTAGAATATTAGTTGAAGATGTGCTATATTTGCTTATGCTATGGAACATTTGTTTAACGATGCAAAAACATGTTACATTCTTTTATGTTGCATTTGTTTAACTCTGTGAAGCTGTGTTACTTTGCCTGTCTAAACATCTGATTGGTCTAATAAAGAGTTGAATGGTCAATAGCTAGGCAGGAGAGATAAATAGGTGGGGCTAGCAGGCAGAGAGATTAAAAAGGAGAAATCTGGCAAGAGATGATGAAAGAGTGAGCACAAAGAGGAGGAGAGGAAGACATTAGGGACCAGTCACCCGGCCACATAGCAAGTCACAGAATGAGAAGTAAAGAAAGGTATACAGAAATAGAGAAAGGTAAAAACCCAAAGACAAAAGATAGACAGGATAATTTAAGATAGGCTGGCTAGAAACAAGCTAAGCTAAGGCTGGGCATTCATAACAAAGAATCAGCCTCTGCGTGATTATTCTAGAGCTGGTTGGTGCCCCCCACAAAAAGAACCAACAACTTACCTATTATCATATAAGAGAACACATGAGAAATAGGCATACCTCCGAGAGCATAGAGTAACTCCAGGGCTTGAACCATCGATTGTGCTGGCGGGGGCTGTAAAACATATCAAAGTCCTCCTAGATTAGACTCTTTGACAAGGAACTGAAAAATGTGATCACTCTGTCTCTCTCTCTCTCTCTCTCTCTCTCTCTCTCTCTCTCTCTCCTCTCTCTCTCTCTCTCTCTTTCTATCACACTCTATTCACCTAGTCACCATGCTGCTGGTACCTTAAATGTGCCTCCCACCTTTGTAGTACCCTGAGCAGTGCCTTCTTCATGACCAGCTTTTCAAGCTGCCCTCCCTCATCCCCACTCCATCAGTGGAGACAGTCCCTACTTTAAACCACCCAGTCACTACCCTAAGCTTCCCTCAGCCTTCTCATATACTGGGAGCTGCAAATCCTGCAGCACAACAGGGGGAGTACTAACTTCTACTGCCCAGGCCTCGCCAATGGTGGGTTAGTAACATATTCAAAATGCAGAGAATGCTGATGCTGCAGAGTGCAACAAGGCTCATCTCACACTGTGCCCTTCAACACCTCTGCCACCTCTGTCCTTCCCTCTAAAATCCTCACTGAGCAATTCTGGGTGCCAGGCATCAGTGGTTCCTTCTAGGGACGTGGTTCCTAGTAAGCCAGCCACCAAGACCAGTACCTTTCCAGACAGCACTGCCTCTCCTCTGAATCTGCAGAGCAACAAATGCACTTTAAGCATCGGAGTAATTTAACTCAATTTCACAGATGAGGAAAGTAACAATAAAGAAAGAACATCCGAGCAAGGCTTCGCAGCACTCGAAGCAGGATCAGAAGATAAACTGAGGCCTTTTAGTTGTTGCTCGCCAAAGAACAAGGTCAAGCCTTTAAAAGATCTAGTGACCAACGACAGCACCTTTACAGTGTGGAACCTATACCTGATTGGTTATATCCAGGGGAGCCAAGGAATCACTGTAATCACTGCACAAGTCATGCAGCTGGTGAACCAAGCTTCCCTCAGCTACCACTGCATTCTTCAGAGAGGCAATGCGCACACTAGCTCACAGAGAGCTCATGGATCTGGAGATCTACTGCGAGAAAGCAGCAAAACAGCACGTTAGTGCATCTAGGAGCCTGTGGGCACACGGCCTTGTTCTGTGTTCTCCGAGCTCTTACGCTCACAGAAGCTACAGGGTAATTACTTGGGGTCACTACAAATACTCCACCACTGTGACACTCTACAAAGAAGTCAGTTCTTCTGTAAGTCAGCAGTTGACAAATACTCATGGAAATTACTAATAAACATAACAGATAAATAAGCTTCAAAATTATATGAAATATACAGTGACCAATAAGGTGAGGGGAGTAGGAAGATGGGAGGAAGAAGGAACTAAGATTGGTATATAAAATAAGATTGTTTTAAAAATTAAAAAAAGAGCTAGGCGGTGGTGGCGCACACCTTTAATCCCAGCACTCAGGAGGCAGATGCAGGCGGATCTTTGTGAGTTCGAGACCAGCCTGGTCTATAAGAGCTAGTTCCAGCGCAGGCTCCAAAGCCACAGAGAAACCCTGTCTCAAAAAAAAAGAAAAAAAAAATAATTAATTAAAAAAAGAAAGGATAAAAAAAATGGCCAAAAAGTTAAAAAAAATCTACTACATGAGAAACAACAAGAAGGATGGATATAACACATTTCCCACTCAGCCACCACTATATCTGTGCACTGAGAGAGAAGTGGTGAAATGGAAACACCCAGTCAGGCTGCACATGCTGCTGAGACCCTAGCAGAGCCAGGCAGCCATGCATCAGGAGCTCACAGAAGGCCAACAATTCCACTCTGTTACCTTCCTGAGGAAGTCACCAGAGATACCATGAGCCACAGAGTCCCTCCCAAAGCCTTGAGCTCCCTCAGCCATGGTACTCTACAGCCAGGCCCATTCACACCCTCTGGGTCTGGTGATCGCTCATACAGGAGGAGCGGGGCAGTACTCAAGCTGCCCTGTGACTCTCACTGGCTTGTCTCTCCCTCAGAAGAAAGGACAGGAGCAACAGAGGGAGAGGAACTCTGGATTTCTCTGGCTCTCCTGACCACCAGTTTGTCCCACACCCTGCACAGGACCAAGTGGCGTATGGTATTTTAGCTGAGTAAGGAAGAAAGAAGATGGCGTGCCCCATCAGTGTCTTCAGACCATAGCCTCATGAGCTCCTCAGCCAGAAGCAGGACTTACAGACATGAAGTGGAACCTGAGGACATTGTCGATCCCTAGGGCTTTCAGCTGCAGGATGACAGGGGCCAAATTGCTGCGCTGCATCTCGGGGACGGTGGACTGAGGTAACTGGTCAAAGGCATCCTCTAAGAACAGGAAATCAGAAATGGATCAAAGGTGACACTCAGATGCCCCCATACGCCAGCAGTCTTCCTTCTCTGCCTCGAGCGAGCCCTGTGGTTCTGGGGCAGACACAAAACACTAAGGTACAAAGTTGTTTTTATGTCTAGGAAGGATTGTTCTACTCAAAAACATATTGGAAAATATATTTGAATATATACCTCTTTATATGTGTATGTGTGTATATACTTATATATTTATATTTGAAAAGCATGTTACTTGGCTGGGCGGTGGTGGCACATGCCTTTAATCCCAGCACTCAAGAAGCAGAGGCACATGGATCTATGAGTTCGAGGTCAGCCTGGTCTACACAGAATTTCACTCTGTGCCCTCAGAACTTAGCACGGCTCATGATGAGAGTGAGCCAATGATCTGCTGTCTGTGAACGACTTTCCGAACAACTCAGCAAAGACATATGGGGACTGATGTGAGGTGCCACAGGAGTCTCAGGGTAAGAGCACAGAACATTAAACAGAGGGGAAGTGGGGAAGACAGCGCTTGAAGTACAAAGTCTGTGCGGGCTTCTGACAAAGGCCCAACACCAGGTCAGAACAGAGGAGTAGGCAGGTGCTGGGTCAATGAGCCAGCCTCGGCCAATGGGAGAAGTGATGGGGACGCCGGGAGGGAGAGCTGGATGTTAGGGTAAGTTTTGCCATGAGGGACAAATCTGCCCTGTGCTCTAAAGTCCAGGCTACTATAAGAAAATCCAAAGTTGTTAAGAAATACCATCCACACCTGTATAGAGACGGTAACACTTTCCGGAGCGGTTGCGCCCACCACGTCCTGCCCTCTGGTTGGCTGACGCCTGAGACACTGGTACCACCACCAAGCATTCAATAGCTGTCCTGGGGTTGTAGGCGCGAAGCTTCATAAAGCCACAGTCAATCACAAACACAATGCCACTGATTGTGATGGAAGTTTCTGCCACATTGGTGGCCACAATCACCTACCAAAAAGAGAAAGAAAGCTGGTTGGTTCTTTCCAGCTTCAATAAACTTAGAAACCCTAAGATATTTTGATATTTCAAACATTATGCTATGAGGGAGGAGTTAAAGAGTCAGGACGCCAGGCAGAAGTGTTCCAGTTCTATAACCATACACAGCCCCCTCAAGCTCCCAAGCGCTCCATCCTCATCTACACAGTGTGGCCACCACCTCCCCCAGGGTTGTTGAGGGGAGACGATCCAAACATAAAGAGATTAGAACCTAACACGGAGCACATGATAAGTTCTTAATGTCTGCTTTCTCTCTTGCGCAACCAAACAACCATCTTGTACAAAGCCTCACAGCACACAACCTTGGACTTTCACACCTACTGTATAGAAACATCATCTATTTTGTTCACGTAACTATCTCTAAGGCTCCGCATTTGACCGAGCACCTAGGGTGCTAGGAATATATGATGGAAGAGAGAAAGCCCTGCTCTGCAGAGTTCAAGCCCCAGTGTGTCTACAGCAGAAGCACCTCTATCAGGCAGTTACCTTCAGAAAGCAGCAGGTACTGGGGCAATAGTATATGCTGTGCCATTATATACTACATAGTACATTTTACACATTATATAGTATAACAAAGTTTCCCCTTCACATTGCTGTCCAGAGAAAACATCCCAGAAAGATGAACATGAGCTGAGACCTACTAACAGAACTGGCCAACCCTATAGGGGCCAGAGAGAAGTGCCACAGGAAGGAGATACTGCCAACACAGCCACTGTGCAAGGAGCGTTGGGGTCACGGGAGAGGAGGTGTCCCAGCTACAGTGCAGCAGTCTCTGGCTACTGTGCATACCAGCCAGCTCTCCCTGATGGGTTCGATGCAGCTGAAGACAGGTATATAAAACACACACAACCTTTTTCAAGCACTTCACATTTTATGAAACCATTTTATGAGAATATTCCTATTTTTATATAGTAGAGGGTTACAATTTTATACTAATTTTATAGTATAAGCTTATACTTATGGCATAAACTATTGTATACCTTATAGTATAAGCTGTTGCAGTGGGTAAGGGTACCTACTGTCAAACCTGAGGACCTGAGTTCAATTCCTGGAACCCACATAGTAAAAGAAAAGAATTGACTCCCATAAGTATACTTTGACGTCCACATGTACATATGACACGTATGTACCCTGACCCACACCACATAAATAAATGGAATAAAAATGTTTAATTACATATTTTACAGCTAGGAAATCTGAAATCTGAAGCTAAATCACTTAGGGCAAGGCATAAAGCAACTCAAGGGTGAAACTCCAGCCTGTAGACTGGCAGAGTGCAGTTCGTGCATGATTGGGCAGGTTCAGACTGCTCCATGTCAAAACATCTGAAGCTGGGAGTGGGTCCTTAGACCCTCACCTACTTCACTCTGAGCCACCTGCCATGACCTCCACATCTAGGGAAGGAGAAAGGAGGAAGGGCAGAAATTGGGCTCCTGGTTCCTCCTATCCAATGCTTCTTGCCACCACACCCATCCTCAACCTAATTTCAGGGCTAAATATTTAACTGATTTAAACTTGGTTCTAAAGGCAAATTGGATTAGAAACCACTGCTAGTAACTTTATGTTGTTCTGACTGACCACAATGCATCATGACAGTCTCTGAGGCTGAGGTAATAATGTGTTGAGAAAAGTATTAGGCAGACAAAGAAAAGCTCCAAGAAGTAAGCTGCTCTGGTAATTACCGTCAGAGTGGCCGAAACTTCTCTGGGCAGGGTTAGAAACCTCACAGCACACTACCTACTGTGGACTTTTAGACCTACTGTATAGAAACATGGACCTCAGATTTGAAAGAAAAGTCCTGTCTAGCAAAGTTCACTTCAACTGAAAAAATAAAACAGGTGGGAAACTGGAGAGATAGCTCAGTGGTTAAGAGCAGTGACTGCTCTTACAAAGGACCCGGGTTCAATTCCCAGCACCCACATGGCAGTTCACAACTGTCTATAACTCCAAGATGTGACACCCTCCCATAGCCATACATGCAGACAAAACACCAATGCACTCAAAATAAAAATAAACTATAAAAATAAAATAAAAGTAAAATAAAATGGTCTGGGGAGATGGCTCAGAGGGTAAAATGCCAGCTGTGCAAGTGTGAAGCCCTGAGTCTCCAGAACCCACACAAAACCAGGAAGGGTCGCATGTGCCTGTCATCCCAGAACCAACACAGGGAGAGGAGGCAGAGAGAGGAAAACCTCAGCATCTGTGTGCTACCTAGCCTGGCAGACACAGCAGCAAGCAAGAGACCCTGTCTCAATCAAGGCTGTCCTCTGAACTCAACATATGTACTGTGGCACATGTCCATGCTTATATACACGAATGCTCACATACACACATACATGAACACGCACTAATACATACATATACCAAAAGCAACTCAGCAGGACAAAGGGGAGTCAGTGTGATTACAAATGGCTGCAAGCACCACTGGTCAAGAGGAGTCTCACCTTTCTGACGCTGTGTGACACCCTTTCAAACACCTTCATCTGCTCAAAAGAAGGCAGTCCTGCATACATGGGGAGAACCCGGAGGTGCTTCTTCATCCCAGTGCGGGCCAGCGCCCGAGCCTGCTCGATCAGCATTGATACAACCGTTTCTACTTCTTCCTAAACATGGAACCAGAAACCAACACAGCTGGTCACGCTAGCACACTGAAAGAACAAATGCTGACATCCAGGCTTTAACTCACCTTCAGCAGCGGCTGTGCTGCCATGGCCCACTCAGGATGACATTAAACCCAATGCTACCAAATCACAGTATCAAAGGAGTGAAACCCTGTACCTGTACAATTAGTAAGATTAAACCCTCTGTTGTTATTAGACATGTTCCTATAAATAAAAACAATAAGGAACTGGTGGGATGGCTCAGTGGTGAAGCCTGTACAGCTCTTGTAGAGAGGACCGGATTTCAGTTCCCATCACCCATGTCAGGCAGCTCACTCTGCCTCTGACTCCAGCTCCGGGACATCCAATGCTCTCTTCAGGCCTCCACACAGGCATCTGCACTCACGACACATAGATATACACATAATTTTTAAATGACTATTCATTCACAGCTTTTATGGACTAAGGCAATCAGAGCATTCCATGTGCACGGACATGCTGAACATTCTGTGCAGACGGACAAGCTGCAGCCTATGAGGTCATGGAAAGTATTCCTGAGCAAAGATTACTAACTGTGGGAAATGTCTGGCAGTGGAAAAGGCTGTGGCTGGAGCTAGTTCTGAGCAGAACTACAACTGTAAGAGTGTTCCGGCTTTTTCGGCTGTTTTCCACTATGTGGTCACTAGCTGCCTGCAGAATGAGCTGGAAAGATGTCCAAGTTAAAGGATCCACTCCTAATGCTAGGTCACTTAGGAAAGGGTGCCCAACTTTTTGACCACGGGTTGGGATTGCAACATGCACAATGTACCTAGTGCAACATCCAATACTGGCAAACAAAAGAGCCCCTTTGATGTAAAACCTGATTTATTCTGAAATCAGCTGATACATTTAAAACATCGGGGCAAGAAAGATGGTTCAGAGGTTAAGAGCACTTACTGCTCTTTTAAAGGACCTGTATTCAGTTACCACCACAGGCAGATCACAATCACCTCTAACTCCAGTTCCAATAGATCTGAACCCTCGTGTCCTCCATGGGCACATGCACCCACATGGTACATATACATACACAAAGGCTCACACACATACACATAAAATAAAATTAAGATTTAAAAATGCAATTAACCCTGTATGAACAGAATAGGGAGGAGCTAATGACCCCCTGACAATCTAGATGGTAGACAATGACATCAAACCAACAATGTTTTATGCAATTTAGCCACTACAAAATGCAATTAAACATGACACAAGGAGCTGGAGAGATGGCTTAGTAAATAAAAGCACGGGCTGCTTTTCCAGAGGACCTAGGCTTAATTCCCAGCACTCACGGGGCAACTCATAACCTCAGTAACTCCAATTCCAGAGTACCTAACACCATTTTCTGACCACCACAAGCACCAAACATGCAGGCAAAACACCTGTGTATAATTTAACAAGGAAAAAAGAAAGAGAAGAAAAGAAACAAATAGCTAAGAACAGGGCTCTGTTAACTCTGGCACTGACTTAACATGTCTACTCAGAGAGGCTGGGTAGAGTTACCTGGCCAGTAAGGAAGGCTAGTATATCTCCATCTCCCTCTGTCTGGTGAATTTTCACCACCGTGTCCACAGTTGCCTTGATATAATCTGGAACAGGACTGGAAAAATAGATGAGGAAAAAGCTCATCACTGGAACAAGCTCATTCATTACTCACAGCTCCAATTACCCTAATAACTTGGCAGCCAAACCTCATCAGGGTTAGTTTGGGCCATCCTAGCAGGTAATTAGCATATGGATAAGTAAAATAAATGTTCACTCCTTTTTTTCCAAGTGCAACAATCAAGAACTGAGGGTATATCTCAATGGTACAGCATTTGCCTAATGCATGTAAGGTCCTAGGTTCAATCCCCAGCACAAGAAAGAAAAAACAATATTAAATGCAGCACTTCTATACATAACTACATGCAGACAATGGTTTCAGCTATATTTGCTATGAAATAAAGAGCATTCTGGAATGTTCTGGAAGTTGGGCCAGCCCAGCCCCCTGTTCAAGCTAGGGTTTTTATTGCCATGATGAAACACCATGACAAAAAGCAAGCTGGAGAGGACAGGACAGCGTTTATCTGGCTTATACTTCTATAGCACTGTTCATCAAGGAAGGAAGTCAGGACAGGAACTCAAACTGGGTAGGAATCTGGAGGCAGGAGCTGATGCAGAGGCCATGGAGGAATACAGCTTACTTCTCCTTATGGCTTGTTCAGCCTGCTTTCTCACAGAACCCAGAACCACCAACCCATGGGTGGCCTCACCTGGGCCCTCCCCCATCAATCACTAATCAAGAAACCACCTAGAGGCTTGTCTACAGCCCAAATTTAGGAAGGCATTTTCTCTACTGAGCCCACCCACCCCACCCCCGTGTCAAACTGACATAAACCGGTCAGCACAGCACACCCATCATCCCCTGGCCAGAACCCAAGGGCTAAGTGAATGGAAATGGCAGAGATTCCGTCCAGCTGGAAGGACTCAAAGATGAAGTTTACAAATCTCTGGATTTATCAGGCACTGGACCAGACCCAGAAACTAGTATAGCAACTAGGATGGCCCCTTGCTAATAAGATGACCTTGCTAAGGATGAAGACAACCAAAAGGCGGGACTGAGCAGTGCCTCCATTACTGATGGCGCCCTGGGAACTCCCAGCTCGGATGACTGCCAAACCACCTCCCCTTACCCTACTACTCCTTCACCCTCTCCAACTGAGCTAATGGCTACAGATGCGTGTAAATTTGCACAGGAGAGTCAAGACTAAATTCAGCAGTAATGCTGGTCCAGCTTCCAGAGCATTCTATGGATAACAGGCACTGCACAATACCCCTTGTCAAGCTGCAGGCAGATGACATTCCCTATTCTTTTGCATGACAGACAAGGTCCCACATCATCATCACCAAGAACCAAGCATTACCAAACCTTTGAAGGTAAAAGATATCCACTGGAAATGTCCGTCCTTCCACTGTCAGGGTCACACAGGTATCCCTGGCTGGGTCACTGGTCTCATTCTGGTTAAAGAAATCTCGAAATTTCTAAAAATAAATATATACATAAATATTATCCACATTTATCTCAAAGATTGATCACAGTAGTCCACGGAAAGAAAATATAAAACTGGCAGAGGAAACTGAGATAGCAGGATGAAGCCTACATGTGGCAGAACAGTTTTTTTATTTTAGAGACAGGACCCCATGGAGCTCGGCTAGCCTCAAACTCACTACATAGCTGAGGCTGGCCTTGAACTCCGGGCCCCCCTGCCTCTACTTCTTGAGTGGATTATATGTGTGCCACCACATTACACAAAGTGGTTTTCTGAAGTCACAATTTTCTTTCTTTCCTTTTACAGCTCCACCAGGCCATCTTCCCAAAGGCCAGCTTTAGCTTGTGGAGACAGGGTCTTGATACTCAGTTCAGACAGATCTAAAAATCTATGCAGACCAGGCTGGACTCAAAATCAGGATCCTCCTGCTTCTGGCTCCTGAATGCTGAAATTACAGGTGTGTTTTATCACATCCAGTAAAATTTATTTTTCTCTTATTGAAATTGCAGGGAAAATTTCAATGAGAGATTCTAAAGGTTTGATTAGGTTTGATAAGGGCTAAAATTTAATGACCCTAAGCTGCCATGTAGCTGTGGCATTACTTTATTCCCACCCTCTGCATTTTATTTAGCTGAAAATGAGGTATGCCTCAGTTTGGTACAGGTTAAACCAGGCTGGTGGATAGCCCTAATCTGGACAGCACATGTCTGCTGGCACAAGGTTGTCAATTCATAAAGGGTTCCCTCTTGCACAATAGGTGTGTCTCTGATACACATTTACTATAACTTCCCAATAGATTTCAGGCCATCTGATAGCATGAACAGTGTCTTCTCCAACTGTGTGCACATGCACGCTGACACTGGACAGCACAGTACTGATTTCTTCTTAATCAATGAAGAAACATCTTCACCAATGGATATCGTGGGCCTCAATTACTATGACTATGAGAAGAGGTTGGGACAGAACTGGACAGAAACATTCCAGACAGCTCAGAGACAGCAAAGGTGGACATAAGCAACACAGTCAAGACTGTCACCAACACCCAGTGTCAGCTGACCAGGGGCCATGGAAGGAGTGGACAGCCTTGAGAAAAGAGTGGAGATTCGATACGAAGAGAGTGGGGAAGCAGGAAGACTGGGTCAGCAGGGCCCAGGGCCGCAGGAGGAGGACTTTAAGAAGGGCTTGCTGGACATAGATACCACCAGGACACACTGAACAGTGAGAGAGGTAAGGCCATTGACAACCTCACCGGACGGTGTGGATGGCTGGTCCCAGGCTACTGGAATTGTTGACCAGGAGCTACTCTTTAGACAAATACTTCCCATGTACTGAGAGACACAAAGTCTGTGTCCTTAAGATTTTTATCTGGTATCTTCACTAGGAATGTACAGATAAAACCCAAAAACTCAGTCTAGGGCTCAGTGGTTAAGAGTACTGGTCACTCTTCCAGAGGACCCAGTTTCAATTTCCAGTACCCACATGGTGGTCCACAACTGTCTGTAACTCCAGTGCCCTTTCCTGATCTCCACGGGCGCTAAGCATGCAAAGGGTACACACACACACGCGCGCGCGCGCGCACGCACACACACACACACACACACACACACATATATATCTATATATATATAGATAGATATATGCAGATAAAATGCCCATATACATAAAACAAACAGTAATAATAAATTTTTTCCTTAAAAGGCCAATAACCTATTTCTCAAGAGTGCATGAATCCTGAGGCAGAATCAAGGAGACAGGAAATAAAGCAAGCCCCTCACCTGGAAAACTTGAGTGAGGCTCAAGAGGTGGGGTCACAATGACATGATGGAGAGGAAGGGAGACAGCCTGTGAGAGTAAATGGAGATGATGGAGGCCTTTGCTGGGCCATCTGCCAGCTCACTTCAGCTTGCTGTTCTGGGAGCTGCTCTCACCGGGCCCAGACTAGATAGCTCCCAGCATCCACATCCATGCCCTCCCCAATCTCCACTCAAGCTAACAAGATCGGTCTCTACAAACTGGTCCAACGTGGGAATCTGACCTCAGAGGACTCAAGATCCTTCACCAGAACTGATGGAAGAGAGAAAATAATCTCTCTACATGGTCAGACCTCTGACAAAACAACAACAACAAAACGGAGAACTGTCTGCCAGCCTAGTTACTGTCATGTGGACGGGCTCAAGTAGAAGAATGCGATAAAGGAAAAGGAACACTTTACAACCACACCCGTTACGTAACTGCTCCCCTAATCGAGCTTCTACAACAGGGCAGCTAAACCAATCAAGGCAACTACCTGATCAGCCTCCAGCCTCTCTGCCACTTCCATGTTGCAGACATCGGTGTCTCATCTACAGGCTAAGCCACCCAACCAAGTGAAACCTGAGCAGGTGACCTGTAGGCAGCATTATATGTCTAGACAGTCTGACATTAAGTTTGTCACCTATAGACATAGCAACTTGGGCCAGAAGAGGAGTCCAGGGCAACCTTGGGCCTCCTGATGAAAATACTAAGTAAGCCACACTCTATGCTGCTCACTCCACAAAGTGGTCCTCACACCAGGCCTCCTTAGCCCACTAACATCCTCTTCCTCTCACTTAAGAATACACATATCGGCGCTGGAGAGATAGTTCAGTGGTTAAGAGCACTGGTTGCTCTTCCAAAGGACCTTGATTTAATTCCCAGCAACCACATGGCAGCTCACAACAATAACTCAAGTTCCGCTCCATGGATCTGACTCTCTCAAACACCACATAAAAATTTTTAAAAATTAATACAGACTAAACAGATTATACTAAAGAATACATGTGAATACATTCATGTAACAATGAAAAAAGGTCATGAATTTGGAAGAGAGCAAGGAAGGTAAATGGGAGGGTTCAGAGAAAGAAAGGGGAGGGGAGAATGATGTAAGTATATTATAATATCAAATGGAAAAGAAAGACAATGCAAAGTAGCAATAAGCAGTTCACAGCTGCCAGTTAACAAGGAGCCCCAGGCAGGATGATTATACTTTTCACTACAATAAACCTGTTTAAGTCAATTTTTCAGTTTATAATTTTTAAGAGAAAAAGAAGGAAGAAAAAGACAACAGAGATGATCTGTGCAACTGGCCCACAAGGGAGAGAACCAGAGGCAAGTCAGACTCCTCCTATAATGGTTACCTTGACACACTCTACAGTCACCTGTGACCGTCTAGATCAGGCCAGCCTATGGACATGTCTGTCGGGAGGGCAGGGAGTGTCCTGCTTGTATTAACTGATGGGAGAGCACTCAAGTCCATCATGGGTACCATTCTAACTGTACAAGTGGGAAAAAGCTGGGGCCAGAGAAATGGCTCACTGATTAAGAGAACTCATTTACATGTATTAAGAGGACCAGGGTTCAATTCCCAGCACCAATATGGCAGCTCACAACCAACTGTAACTCCAGTCCCAGGGAATCCGATGCCCTCTCTCAGTTTCCATAGGTACTGAACACACACTGTGCACAGACATACATACAGGCAAAACATCCATATGCATGAAAGTAACCATTTTCAAATAAATGGTTAAAAGAGTGGGAGGTGAACTGAAGTAAGCAGGCTTGCATTTATTTCTCTCTGAGAGCAAACACTCATTCCTAGGCTGCTTGTTGTCAAGGTGTGTTATCACAGCATCAGAAATGAAATTAAAATACCTGTGGAGAACATTCCAGCAGACATCATGGTGACAGAGATGCTAATGCAAGAGGACAACAAACAGTTCAACCCCAGAGGTGATCATGAGCAGCTCCGGCGGCTTGTAAACAAATGAGCCTGGATACACCGGCAGGCTCCTCTCCCAAGTCAGTCTGCATTCTTCCACTCAGGGACACAGAGGAACAAGTCAGGGGCCAGGCCCTCACATCTAACCTGGAAGACAAAGCTGGCCTCCAGACCAGCATTTCTGTAACTACCCCTGTGACTCTACACAACACAAGAATCATCTTCCTGAGTCCCAAATACAGGCAAATCACTGCCCTACCTACTACAGTGTAAGGCAAGAGGGTAAAATCAGGAGTAAGACAGAATCCCAACCCTCAACAAGCATCTAAAGTCCGTGCAACTGAAACACACACAAAGCAATACACGAGGACAGAAGCAGCAGGGGTGAGGCCTTAGGGGAGGGCTCTCTGAGGAGGTGAGGGTCTCCTGGACGCAAACTCTGCTAAAATGCCACCTCCTTGGTGAAAAGTTCTTGACGCTCCCAGCTGGCTGGACCAAAGAGCAGCCTTCTAAGGTACCTTAATACACTGAACACCTATTTATGCACCACCTTCCCTGAACTCAGGGGATGCATGGTTCACCTGTAGCTAGCAGGAGCCTTAGCATATAGCATACATAAACAGCAAGTGGCCAAAAGAACGAAAAAACTGAACTGTTTTAAAATAAAATATTAGTCATCAAGAGAGTAAATCAGCCATATAAAAACATAGGACCAAAGAGATGGCTCGGTTGGTAAAGATGCCTACTGCTGAGCCTGATAACCTTGATCCCTGGGACCCACACGGTAGGACAGAATTGATTCCAACAAGTTGTTCTGACCTCCACCATAGCCTGTGTGCCCCACCACCACACATACAAAAAAATTTTTAAAAATACAAAAAGAAAAAAAAAACAATGTGAAACTACTACATTTCAGGAAAAGCTTCAACTGCATCAAAAACGTTAAAATAAGTATGCAATTTTCATAAATAAATTCAAGAAATACGGCCTCACACTGAAAAGTAACTAAAAAGAAATTGCCCATGTCAGGAGAAAGACAGCAAAGACAGAGATAAGGCAAGAAGGTGGCCATCAACTCCCTTGCTTAATTATAGGCTAATTTCTATTCGCAGTTCAGGAACACTATGGGACATCCAGGGCACCAGGTGGGTCCAAAAGAAGCAGGTCACTCTGCCAAAGATATGCCTTGCCTAGAGGCCTGCTCCAGGCAGTTCCAGTGTTTACACGGAAGAGGGAGGAGAGAGATGCCCTTACCTCTGCATCCAGAGTGGCTGAGGCCACAATCAGGCGAAGATCCCCTCGCTTTTTCTGAATCTGAAAAAGAAGGCATCAGGAAATAATGACGACAGTGGAACAATGTACAGTTCCTAACCAGACATGTCTCAGGCCTGTAAATTCCAGCAAGCAGGAGGCCAGGGCAGGAGGGTCACAAGTTTAAGACCAGCCTGGGCTAGACAGCAAGGCCCTGTCACAAAACAAAGCAGAGGCTTATCAGTGAGACAAGAATGCTACAAACAGATGGCTGCTGATATCGCCAATCACTGTGAAGTAGACCACTCTTCCTGATTTTGAAAATGTACAAAATTTTCTAATTATGACCCAGTAAAAATTTTATACAAAATACAAAGGGAATTTAAAACTTTGATCTTAACCCTACCCACTGTCTAACTCTAACCCTAAATTTAAAGACTGAATTTGAAATTATTAAAAATAAATGCTTTTCCTCACATGTGAGTTTTGGGGTAGTGTAAAGGTATATATTCAAACTCAGAAGTATGAAAAAGTACATTAAAACCAAGAAATAACAAATCTTGACACCAAAATATCAATATGGGCATTAATAGTTATTCAAAGAAATGTGGTCACTGGGCATATAGCACATCTGCCACACTCAGAAGCGGCCACATCAGGCTCCTCAATACTGGCAAAGCCTGGATAGAACTGCCCTCTGTTACACTGTCCCTAGGTGGAGATAACCTAATGAGAAAATTCCTCATACTATCAGAAAGTCTGGTCATCAGCCAAAAGGTAAATAATAAAATGACAACAACAAAAGGGTGTATCTATTCCTAGTGGTATGCCAGCCACTTCAGGGCACATACGGAGTCATGTGGTGCAGGCTACACAAAGATACAAGGCCAAGGAAGTGGCAAGCGTCTAACCGTAGCCCACCTTCCCCTCACCTCACTGTGGACAGCCACAGAGAGGCATCCTTTCTTACTTGCACAAAGGTAAATGTATGGTGTCGTCTTAAGACTGTGTTGTCTTATTTAAGCCTCATGACCAATCACGATGTCCAGCAGGTGTGCCCAGCAGACTTCCCTATGAAGCGGATCCTAGCCTGCCCTTGTCCACAAGTGGCTATGAAGAGCCTTTGAAATACACTAGCATGATGGAAAGATTAAACTGCTACTGTATTCCTCTTTCAAGTAATTCAAATTTCATTTCAGGGTGCTCACTGCATTAAGACCATATACTTAAGCGCACACGTATGTAACAGTACAGGAAGAATGTGGTAGACCCCAGCAGCCTTTGTGCAGCCATGGAAAACACTGTCTTGGGGGCGTGGAAGTGGCTTAGTGGTTAACAGCACTGGCTGTTCTTGTAGAGGTTCTGTTCCTAGCACGCACATCAGACAGCTCACAATCACCTGTTACTCCAGTTCTTGGGGATCTGGTGCCCTCTTCTGACCTCTGCAGGCACCAGAACACATGTGTACACAGACATACATACAGGCACACACATACTTAAAACACAAATACAAAATCTGTAATAATAATAACAAAAATGTCTTCAAAGACTATTTCACGATGAAGACAAATAGTCATGATATAATACTAAACGTGCAAGATACAAATTAGCACACACTGCCTAAACCCACTGTGTCAAAATATATACAGAGGCAGGCAGGCATAGACAGAAGAAAAGCACATCAACATTCGGCTCGTGTTTTCCTCTGAATGGATAGGATGATGGGATAATTTTTCCCTTTGTATTTGTTTGATTTTCCAAATTGTTGTCATTACTTTCCTAACCAGGAACGATATAAAAGGAAAACATAGAAAGCAAAATACTGGCAGTAGAGTCATACCTTCTTCAGCAAGCCAATGGCAATGTCTGTATACAAGGTCCTCTCGTGGGCTTCGTCCAGCATGATGACACTAATTAGAGGAACACTCTCAGTAAGCATTGAAACAACAGCCACAAAATCCCACCCCACCCACCAAAGAGACCTCTGGGTACTCAATACTCATGTAATGCTATCAAATCAAGAGAAAACCCACGTCATTCTCGGCCAGTGAGGTCATTCCTAGACTAGAAACATGATTTCAACAATATTAGTGAAAATAATGATGTCACACTACTTGCAAAGAGCGTCACCCACCCTGTATTCCATCAGAACTTAATAGCTGGTTCTAACTGGTATGTATGACCTATAACCCACAGAACATATGCAATAACAAAGCCCAGCTACCTCAAAGATGCTGAGTCATGAGAGCAGCCAAAGGGGGATGGCAGCTGTGAAACACATGTGCCAGAGAGGGGAGTGGGACAGAATCCCTCACACATCAAACCTACAGGGCAACACTAGTGCTCCCAGCGATGCCAAAGATACACAAAGAGGGAGAACGAGTAAGCCCTCAGCTGCACTTTGTGTACGAATTCAACAGAACACTGTCCCAAGGGAGAAGTGCAACACTTGCCTACCATGTGCAGGCCCTGAGTTCCAGCCCCAGCAACTGGCTAGCCACTTCTCTACTGGCTATGGTTCTGTAGGTACCCCAATTCCCGGAGTGTGTCACAGGGAAGATAAGCAAAAACAAGCCAACGGGCAGTCTAGTGACAGACGTCTGTGGGCCTACTTTTGCTCATGTTTTTTTCTGTCTGCGTTATGTACTCACTGTTGCTGCCTGTAAGAGGCACCATTATCAAAATCTGAAAAACTAGCAAGGGCAGGAAGAGCCACCATCAGGAAAGAGGACAGAGGGTAGCTGACCAGACCTGAATCTCAGCTGCTAGACTGACTGCTTCCCAGTGTACATGTGAGCTTTGGAAACATTAGGAAGGTACCACAGGAAATTGCATTTACCTGTATTTTGTTAACAATGGATCAACCATCATTTCCCTGACCAGCATCCCATCCGTAAGGAACTAAAGAGTAGAAATACAAAGAAGGAGAAATTTATTTACATTGATGATTCAAGTTAAAGTATAATCTCTGTTCGCATTCAAGAACAATCCACACAGCACAGTAAAGACAACACCCCAGTAGCTTTATTCATTCAGCAAAGTCTGAAAAAGAAAGCTCCCACACTGGGCTGCAGACCTTTCCACAGCATCTCTGCTTACCTGGCCTAGTTGCTAAGCTAACGAGCATCAGCAGCAATCTGTGCACAATCAAGTGAGTCTCCCACTTGCCATTATCTACTATGTGAATGCACTGAGTGGGACAGCTCCTCAGCATGTTCTTGGCTGCGGCCTCCACTGACAGAGCCACAGTTTAGAGCATGGGCTCTGTAGTCACCTGCTTGAGTTCAGAGCCCAGTTCTGCTTTCACCTGCTGTAACTACCCAGGCCAAGTGCTTACCATCGGAGTCTCATTCCTCACGTGTCAAATGAGGTAATGTAACAGTTTCACCAAGTTACAGTGAAAACTAAGTAGGATTAGTAAACACTAATAAAATGCTTCAGAAATGAGCAGTAACAAGTGGGCACCATTACCTCACCCCAAACAAGGCTGATGCATGAGCAGGGCTAAGCTCTCCTACAGTCTCATTTCAGTTTGACTTTAAAAGTGGGATGTGTTTCTAACACGGTTTGCTTGGCCCTGGTTCCAGCTGTCACCGCCCCCACCCTTCCTTTCAAAGAAGATAAAAAGCCCTGAAGCAAAAAGTAGAGGAATAGAAAAAGGTTAAATTAAGTTAGAAGAGCTAGTGGAATAAGCCTAAGCTAAGGCCAAGCATTCACAACTAATAAGTCTCCGCGTCTTTATCTGGGAGCTGGTTGGTGGTCCAAAGAAAATTCCAATTACAAGTAAGCAGCACTCCTCCACGGCCTCTGCTTTAGTTCCTGTCTTGAGCTCCTGCCATGATTTCCCTGGATAGTGGATTTTAAATTGTAAAACTGAAATAAACCCATTCCTCTCCAAGTTGCTTCTGGTCATGGTGTTTTATCACAGCAGTAGAAAGCCTAACTAATCAAGATCCGTTTTCTTACAAATGGCTACAGTGTTCGCTTGGCTCACCTGAACAGTTGTAATCCTTGTGTTCCAGGAAGCAAGGCACCTGGGTCTAAGGACCCAGCTTCATTCCATCAGAGCACCTTGCTCACGGCTCTACAGGACTACTCAGCATTGGTTCTAGCACAGTGATGAACTGTTTATCACCAATTACTACTATGCTAATTACTTTATTATTATGTCAGCTACCAGAGACAGTCCATTACATTAGACAGTTCTAACTAGCCAACCACTGTGAATTCCAAGCTGTACCGGTTTACACCAGTTCAGCCCATGTTTGTATGTAGTTCTGTTTCTCAGCATGTGTCTGTAGAAAAAGCCTTGCATGTGTAGAAAAGGGAACGCTGCTTGCTTACACTGTCACTAGCGAACACATACAGATGAGCACTGACCTCCCAGGCCTCAGCATTGTCAGCTACAGAACAGGGATAACTCTTACTCCTGTGTTCTTCTCTGGGCTAAGATTCAAGGACTCTTTCAAACTGCTCTGGTCTTCACAGGAGCCGAATATTCCCTAGAGACCTTGCTGCCCTGGCCTGCACATGCTTTAACTCCCCTGGGAATCCGCAAGTCACTGTAAGCACTTCACCTTGATTCTCGTCGCCAGCGGGTCGGTGCAGTCATCAAAGCGGATGCAGTAGCCCACCTCGTGGCCCAGCACTGCGCCCCTTTCGTCAGCTACTCTCCCTGCAACCTTTGAGAAGAAAGATCATGCTGAAAATAGAGACACAGTGATTACTGCACGGAGCACACGCTATAGGAACGTAAAGGTCACACCACACAGCAAGTGAACAATGAGGAGAAGGAGGGTTCGTCTTTATTTCTGTGCTTTGATTGGTTAAA
>JAQHUG010000077.1:5996705-6024476 GCA_028555095.1 Dicrostonyx torquatus
GGTACAGCATCTCACATTTGTTTTGTTGATGGTCAAGTTTTTTGTTTTTTGACACAAGCTATCACTATGTGTATAGACACATAGACAGACAGACGGACAGACAGACTGACTGACCGACCGACCAGAGTGGTCTATATTGTTATAGACCCTAAAATCATAGAGATCCACCTGCCTCTGCGTCCTGAGTGCTGGGATTAAAGGTGTGCAACACCACTCCTAGTATTCAAGACACTTGGGCAGGAGAATTGCTTAAAGTTCTAGGCTAGCATCAGCTTCACGAGACCCTGCCTCAAAAAGAAAATAAGAGAAAAAGGAAAAATTACTGTGAAAACATTAAGCAAGTTTTTTTTTTTTTGCAATTTTTTTGTTTTCAAGCTTTAGCAAATTATTTTGTGGTGAGAAAATGTTTATCTGTAGTTCGAAGCTTCCCCATTTTACTATTTCAGTTTCCTCTTTTGTTATATTTAATACACATAAAGCTCACACTTACAAGTGTCCTATCCAGCCTGCAGCCACTTACTCAACCACTCCTCCCTCCTTATCCTGGAGAGAACCATGGAGCGGCACTCGCCAGTTTTCACACTTCTCCTGCTGAGTTGGGCTTTAAACAAATATATTTATTTTTATATCTAAATTTTTTATTACTAATTGGTTCATAGCATACAGGTATCAATTCGGCAAAATTCCAATCAAAGCTCTCTTTAAGCTAAATTCTTAAGGAGTAACTTCTACCATCTGTATTTTTTCAGGAAGGAAGGAAGGAAGTGACTGGGGAAACAGAAGGAGCAGGCACAGTCGTAATACAAAGAGAAACTCACCGTCACAGCGGCCACTCTTCGCGGCTGGGTCACTCCAACCACTCGTCCTTCAGCTGTCCAGCCAGCTTCTGCCAGGTACTGCAAGGAGAACCACGGATGGATTAGTATCCTCCAGGTGACCCCGCTCTGTGCTAAGTCACCAAGAAATGCCACATTGTAGCCTGACAGATGACAGAGTTCAGGCTTGTTAATGTTAGGAAGTCCCATTCACACTGAAGCTGATGGAAGAACCAGGGGACAGATTCAGCATGAAGACTCCTCGTCCTACAGCTCATAACTCTGCAAGGGAGACAGCAGCATCAACAGCATTCAGATGATGTAATAAAAGAGGTCAAAAACTCATCTGAGGACAGATAAAAACCCAAGAGCTGGAGTTCAAGGCCAGCAAACCAAAGCCTTGAAGATGATCTGAAACTCTACAATCTGAAAACACACAGACACACAAGGTGTCTCTCAGCAGCCGTGCTACGTGAATGACACATGGTTTCCATGACAATAACCTATTCATGGAGCTACTCATCTCAATAAGCTACGCAATTTAGGTTTAGATTTCCAATGGAGGCAAGGTAAAAAGGATCTCTGCGAGTTTACGGCCAGCAGGGTCTACACAGCAAGCTCCTGGATAGCAAGGCTACAGAGATCCTGTCTCAAAGAGGTAAAAATATATACATACTTACAGTGTTCACTTACGTGTTTTATAAAATATAATATGATAAACACATTATAATAATGTAATTACTAATGAATGGTATTAGAAGCTGGAATGGAGTTACCCTTGCCTGTATGTGAGCAGCAAGCAGAGACTAAAGGGGCCACAGAAGGTTCTGGAGTTGTGTGTGTCTTCAACTAAGTGCTAGTAACAAATGTCACCCCTTGTACAAATGCTGCACATTATGCAGTCAGATTATACACACTTCCCTGTGTGCATTTTATACTTCAGTACATGAGGAGGACATGCCTGTAGGCTCTTGATCCTGGTCACTTAACTGTCATTCTTCACCTGTCAAGCCAAGGCCCTTTCTTACCTCACAGCACACTTCTCCACCCCAGGGCCACAGCAGACATTTCTCCAATAAGACCAGTTCCTTCCACAGTGGCAGGTGATAACAGCTAACATTACTTACTGCTATAGCAGTAATTCAACTGGGATTCACCAAGGACAGAACTATATATTGCACATCTTGGAATGAGTTCCTACGGTTCCTTTCAGAAAATGGACACTCTTACAATTTTGGGAGTATAATAAATTGGAAACAAGTATTAACTTTATTATAAATTTAAAAATCCTAAGTTCAATTTAGCAAAAAAAAAAAAAAATATCTGAGTGTGGTAGAATGACAGGAAAGAACATCCCCAAGTTACAAACTACTCCCAGCTAAAATCTTCACAGAAGGATAGTAATGCGTACTCACCTGCGGAATCTGGGTGCTCTTCCCACATCCTGTTTCTCCAACAATCACCACGGTCTGATAATTTTCTACCAAGTACAAAATGTGGTTCCTAAGCTGGGAGAGAGTAAGAAGACAATGTAGGCAACTGCGCTTCATCTCAGAAGACCCAAGCAAACAAACATAAACCCTGTGGAATAAACTGTCCCAGAGGAAGGCAAACTTTAAGAAGAATTGTTAAAATGTGGCTCCAGCTCAGAGCCAAGGTGTGGGCGGAGCACTTGTAGTGTGTGCTAACACTGTCAACTCTCTGTCAACTATACGAAGTAATACCGCAGGTACATTAATACATAAACACACAAGGCAGTAAACACCAAGCATGGTGGTACACGCCTGTGATCTCAGAACTTACAAAGTGGAGACAGGAGGATCAGGAGTTCAAGATCATTTTCAGCTACATCACAAATTCAAGGCCAAACTAGGCTATATGAGACCCTGGCTCAAAAACACAACAAAAAAAGTATATAGACCACATTTGTTCCAGAACTGTCTACCACAGCCAAAACCTGTAATGACCTACATGTTCATCACAACAGGTATATGGTTAAATCAGTTATAAAACACTCTAAATAATGGTTGTTTAGAAGAATAAATGTCTACAAGATACACCAAGAAAAGCAAGAAACAGACGAGTGTGAATGGTATACATGTCTGTGCACAATGTATGCACATGTACGTGGGGGTGTGCACAACAGTTCACATGTGCAGAAGGACACTGGATGTCCTGTTCTATCACTCTGTACCTTATTCCCTTGAGACAGGGTCTCTCACTGATCTTAGAACAAGGCTGGCAACAAGCAAGGTCCCGTCCTTCTGTCTCTATCACACACTCTCATGACACTTTAGTTACCAGCACAGCCATGGCCATGCACAACTTGTTCTGTGGATGCTAGGATCCTAACTCAAGTCCTCATGCTTCCACAGCAAGAGCATCTCCTGGTACCCAAGTACTCATACTTTAAAGAAAGGAGGTAACAGTGCTGCACCCAGAGAGGTGAAAGGGTGAGGAAAGGGACGTGAAGAACTTTGGGTTTTATATATCACTTATGCATTACCTAATTAAAAATTATATTTTATTTATTAGCATAGAAAAATAGCAAAACCAAAGTATACAATAAAACATCCACAGGTAACTGAGCCTCCTATGACCACTCAGTGGGAGCAGGCTTACCCACTAAAAAGTTCCAGAAAATCCTAGTGTCCTGTGTGCTTAACTTGAGAAGACACTTCTGAACTCATGGTTGATTACAGAGGTTCCACTGTGCCTCATTTAGCCTGGGGCTCCCTCCGATCAGGGTTCAACTCATCTACTGCCACATGGCTGAGGTGTTTGTTGGGCATACAAGGTGGGGTGCTGACAGGTTCCACCTAGCAAACAAGGTCCTGATTATTAGGGGCTTCTGAATTTGTTATACCTAGATGTAGATATGAGTCCTCAGGCCCTAATGGAAAAGTCTTCTGGGAGAATTTGTTAAAATTGAAGATTACCATTCTACAGTGCACGTTTCTAAACTGTACAGCCAGGTAGAACCCAGAAACCTGCATTTATACACAAGCCCACACACAAATAAATAAAGAAAATACAATAATTAAAGAAAAAAAATAACAGAAAGCTTCATGTGGTGGCACACACCTTTAATCACAGCACTAGGGAGGCAGAGCCTGGTAGATTTCTAAGTTTGAAGCCAGCCTGATCTACAGAACAAGTTCCAGCATAGCCAAGGCTCCAGAGATACAATGTCTCAAAAATAAATAAATAAAAAAGAGAGAAAGAGAAAAGACACAGGAAGGAAGAAAAGAATGAGGGAAGGAGAGAGGGATGGGGGGAGAGAGGAAGGGAGGGAGGGAAGAATGAATGAATAAATGAATGAATGAATGAATGAGTGAATGAGTGAATGAATATATGCTCTACTGGAGAAGACCTATGAAGACCCCATGCATTCAGGTGTGCTGGCACACACCTATAATCCCAACACTCGGGAGGGAGGTCCATTGGTCCAGGTGTGGTTTAGCACTAACTTCAAAGACAAACAGCGCCCTTCAGTGTGAGTGCCTTTGGATGCAAAGCTAGAGGCTGGTCTAGGAGGCACAGGAGGAGGCTGCACCTGTAGAAATCCAGACAGCAGCACACAGGACTGCCCTGGGAAGGAAGGAACCAAGGTCAGTGACTCCAGCTTCCTGTGCTTTAGCCTAACGCGGACAGACACGACAAGAAGATGGCTAGTATGGAGACAGGGAAGTACTGTCACCAGGCTTAGTGAAACCGGGAATGCCACTGAGGACAGGCGTGAGCTTCAGACAACAGTGCCCATACCTCAGAGAGAACGACAGCTACAGAGGGAAGTCAAGGGGAGGTTGCTTCTGTCAACTATCCACTGTGGCTGTGGCAATGCTGGGATCAAGGCCAGGAGCTCGCCACGCTTGGCCTGGCTCCACCATAAACTTCATAAAGCTACCTTTACATTTAGTCTGAACAGGAGAGAAGCTGAAGGAGCAACACTGTCCTTTCCACCTCCTACGTCAATCTTTAGCATCTCAGAGTCCAACAGCTCTTAGGCTCTGCTCTGCCCTTTATTGCAAATCATACGTCTCTCCATCTCTCAGCCAGCTCAACTTGTTTTTATTAAGGTTTCATTTCACTTATATAACAGTTAGAAAATGATGAGCAGTCAAGAAAGGTCAACATAAATATTCAGCAAACAGCCACTTCCTTATTCTTGGGTAGTTACTTGGGTCAGGTACCTTATAAACACTGCACAGGTGACCTGGCCTCAAGAAGGTGCTATTAACACATCGCACAGATAAGGAAATGGCCGCTTACAATGGTGAAGCAAGGTGACCTAGCAAATGGTGTAACAGGGTGGACCCTGAAGTCTACTCCAGAATCCACTTCCTCGTGGCTCAAAACCAGTTCCCTTCCAGACAGGAGTTTGAGGCCAACCTGGTCTACAGAGTGAGTTCCAGGACAGCTAGGGCTGTTACAGAGAGAAACTTTGTCTTGAAAAATAAATAAATAAATAAATAAATAAATAAATAAATAAATAAAAGGTGCCCTTCAGTGGTGAGAAAGCAATGGTAAGTTTATCTCATGTTCCGGGGGTCCCACCCACATATCCCAATCATATACAATGGATAATGTCAACTGAGGAAAAAGCTCTGACTCTATCAGAGAGACAAAAACGTTTAAGGTCACCTTAAACGCCAAGTAAAGCAACTTAGCTAGATTACAAAGGGGACATCTATGTGGAGAAAGAACACATCATGGAAGGGAATTACCAGCAGTGTCCAAATAAAAAGAACCCCAAGTCTAAGAACTCACTGTCTTAGTAGGGCTGGTGGCACACACCTGTCATCCCAGCAACTCAGGAGCCTGAGGCAAGAGAATCCCAAGTTCAAAGCCAGCCTGGATTACAGAGTGAGTCCAAGACCAGGCTAGACTATTTAGCAGGACCCTGTCTCAAAACAAAAACTAAAAGGGCTGGGGATATGACACAGTTCAGGGGTTGAACATTTGCCTGGCACATCTTGGATTAAATACTCAGCACAAAAAAGAGAGAAAAAACAAAACAAACAGAAACAAATAAGCCATGTCATCTTCCACCCAGCTCTGTCCAGCAGAGAGACAGGCATACATGCTGCTGACCATGCCTACCTAAGCCATTCCAGAGACACCACATGAAGCAGGCAAAACTCAAACCTCAACATCCTCATCGGAGGCTGAGACCAGTATTCACCAATGACACTCAGCTCACCTCTGAGTCTACTTTCTGACTGCAAGGGGATCTTCCACATGGAGCTGCCAACAGACCCATCAACAGTGTCCATGGTACTAAAGAACTTCGGTCACCATAAATAAGGAGGTTTGAATGTACTCAAGTTTACACTTTGGTCTCTTGCAAGCTGAATACCCACCATGTCATGTGCACTCATAAAGCTGAGTGTCTGACAGCCTCACCAAAATCCCAGCACTGTCTCATTAAGGACTGCCAGTATTAACTGATCTCTTCCAAAGGGAGACTCTCAAATTACCAATTAACTATGTTAAATATGTCTTTTAAAAGAAAGCAAAAATTGGCCATATGTTAATAACAGGTTGACTCTGGATTCACAGAAATTCACTGTGTTACTGTGTCATTTTCTCTATCTAAAGTTGTTCATAATTGAAAGCAATTTCCTATTTCCTAATATGTAAGATCTAAAAGAAAAATCTTAAGGACTTCCCAGTCTTAAAGGGTGTGTGTTCTCTCCCCCTCTGCCTCCCCCAAATGCAAACACACTCACACACACACTCCCCTGCTTGCACACATGTATGCACATGCACACACACACACACACACACCCTGGAATGGGGTGGGGGTTCTTCTGGCTCACTATGACTTATAGAACCATTCAGTGACAGTCCAGTTCCTCCAGTAACAAGCTCACTATATGGGCCACAGACACACCGTACCTTGAACACAGGCAGTTTCTGCCGTTGCTGCTCTATGGAGAGGGCAGCATAGGGATTGTAAATAATGGTTGTCCCAGAGTTCTCAGCGACACTTTGTCTCTCTTCAGAGATGCTGACGCCTGGCCCCTCTGTACCTGCAGCAGAAATGTTTTTTTCAGATTCTGATGTAGTAAACAAAAACAGGTGTGTAAAAGACAGATATACAAAAGAAACAATGTTTTTGATTTCAAACTACTAAAAAGTATTAAACTTTGTGGTTTCAAAAAGTTAAAAAAGAAGAGGAGGAGGAAGAGGCAGCAGCAGCAGCTAGAGAAGTGCCTGTCAGAACACCAAAAAAGTCCCTGAAAGTTTCAGTGCAGAGTCTAGAACAAGGAAGATGGCAGTCCTACCAAATTCTGAACAGAAGAGAAAGGAACCCAGTGGGAATCTGCCAAGGCCAAGGCCAAAGCCTGGTCCTGACAGACAGCAAGACTCAGAGACAATAGGAACCAGGGGCTCAGGCTGCCATGGCTCCCCCTCCCTCATCTGTGCACCTCTTGACAACCTTCCAGCTGGGGGGAGGCGGGGTTCTCCACAGGCTGCTGATGACCCAGAGTTATCCAAGCGCCCAGGAACAAAACAGCCTGTGCGAATGCTTCACAGTGGGCACTGCTCTAAGCACTGGAACCCAGCCCTGGGCAGCACGGGTGCAGGCTGACCCTCACGGACTTACTGCCTCTCACATGCTGCCTCCCAGGAGAATGTGACTTGGTACAAGAATGACAGGGAAGTGCCACGTAGTGAAAGGAAAGGGACTTCCAGTGCCAAGTGTACGATGTATAGGGCAGCGAGGGGGTTCTTTATACTGGACCATGCGGGACTCGCTTCCCCCTTAGGTAGAAGGCCTAACACGATCCACCTACCACAGTGATAGCAGCTGCACGTGACCTAGGGTAGTTACATGGAAATGACCGTCCCAGAAATAGCCACAGCATCTAGCTCAAAACATGACAAATGAAGAAGGCAGACCCCACCGAGAAGTATGGGCTCCATATGATCAGTTTCTGTTGCTTTCATTGCCAACTTGTCTGTGTGAGCCAAGGACAAAAAAGTAGGTTAAGATACAAGTGAGGCTGGAGAGACAGCTCAGCAATTAAGGGCATTGGCTGCTCTTGCAGAGGACCCAGGTTCAATTCTTCCCAGCACACACACGATAGCTCACAACCATCCATAACTCCAGTTCCACAGGACCTGACACCAGGCATGCACAAGGTGCACAGATACACAGATACAGCCAAAACTCACACACATATAAAAATAAAACTAAATAAAACAACAGAAGGAGCTGAAGAGATGGCTCGGTGGTTAAAGGCAGTTGCTCCTCTTGCAGGGGACCTGGGTCAGTGCCCAGCACACACAAGGTGACTCACAACTGTCCTTTAATTTCGGTTCCAGAGCTCTAACGGTCTCTTCCGGTTCCATGAGAACTAGGACATGCACAGTGCACAAATTACATGAAGGCACACACTCAAAACTCTAAAATAAAAATAACTCCTTTTAAAGTAAATAAGATATGAATTAAATGAGAAAATTCAGCTCAACATAAAGAAGACAGATCTAAATGTCAGAGCTGTCCAGCCACAGAATGTACTGCCTTGTGAATCAGAAAAAGCTTCCTAAGTTCAGAAGGTTGCAGAGACCCTACTGGGGGCATCTCAAAGATAATAACCAAACAGTGACTGCCAAGTCTTCTGATCTCAGAACCTGCAAAGCCACTGAAAGATGGGGGCTTTGTGGTAAGGTTAAAGCAGCGACTCCATTTTATTTATGCTGACACTTTGATTTTTGGAGACAGGGTCTCCTGACATATCTCAGGCTGGCCTTGACCGCCCAAAACAGGCATGTGCTACCACACACAGCTCAATTCTCCATTTCTGAAGGGCTCCAGATGGGATGAATGCCATGAACTCCCCTCGTGAAGGAAACATGAACGAACACAATGCATCTGAACAGGAGCTCTGGGTCTGCAGATTCCTGGAACCAACCTCAGAGCTCCAGCAGCTTCATTTCCAGCCCTGTTCCAGGTTCTTCCAGGAACACAGCTGCCAAAGAGCAGGTAAGTGGGGCACAGCTGCCTGATAACCTTCTGCCAAAAGGCTAACCTTTCTTTTGATGAAAAAAAGACAGAGCAGGGCCTGGACCAAAGCCTGGGTTGGAGAAGCAGGTTTCCGGTCCTCCAATTACTATTGTTATGCCCCAACTTCTGAACTCCTAGACAAGAAAACTACGACAGAGAGTACTGTATCCTCTTCTGCCCTGTTTTTGTTTAGATTGCCCCTCTTCCCGAAACATTTAAACCATGCCAATATGCCTGCAGTATCTGAACACTGTTCACTGTATCACAGCTGGCTCACAGTCCCCCGGGGCTTGGTCCCTCTGTCTCTGACCTTACAGCTGGCAGGAACTTTTACAAGAACAGCTGCTGTCCATCCGCACTGCCTTTTCTTCTCCTTACAAAAGGCTTTATTCAGCCGAAGAAGCCCAAGGCTGCTTTCTGTCCATACACGCCCCGCAGCCCACTCTGTTTATGGCTGTTTTTAAATCGGGAGTGTGTGCCATGCTGCAGGGAGTGGCATTTTTGCAATTTTCACAAGCCATTAATGCTTTCATTTCCCCATCAGTAAAGCAAGGCTGACAACAGCACCCAGCTCAGAATCCCTTCAACCTAGGAAGCCAGAAGAGGGTGTTGGAGCTAAAGCCATAAGCATAAAATATTTCACTTAAAACATCAACCATCGTTTTCCCCTTTGGGAGCCAAGCTTAGGCATGGGTCTGTAATCCCAGCTACTCAGAAGGCTGTAGCAGGAGGATCACAGGGTTAAGGCCTGTCTAGGCTAGGAGAGAATTCAACGCTAGCTGGGCAACTGAGGAAGACCCTGTCTTTAAAAAAAAGAAAATCTGACAATTCTGATGAAGGAGGGTTCATCTGTATTTCTGTGCTTTGATTGGTTAAATAAAAAAGCTGCCTGGGTCATTTGATAGGGCAGGACTTAGATAGGCGGGGAAAAGAAAAGAGGACGCTGGGAAGAAGACTGGGTCAGAGCCGGTCTCCATGAAGCTCCCGCCGCAGATGGAAGTACCGTAGATCCATCCGGTAAGTCACCCACCTCGTGGTGACATACAGACTTTTATAATGGGTTAGTTTAGATGTGAGAGGTAGCCAAGAAAAGGCTAGAGATAATGGGCAAGGCAGTATTTGAATTAATACAGTTCTGTGGTTATTTCGGGCATAAGCAAGCAACCAGCGGCTGAGCGGGCCAGCGGCTGGCGGCTGGGGAACACGCACCTCTCCCCCATAATTTACAACACTCTGAGTCCATAGAACAATGAGGTGGAGTGTGGTACCACATATGCAGGTTGCAGTGCACACATCTCCATGCACATGAGAAACCCTCCAATCTCATCACATATTATTCCACTACACTCTTCCCTTATGTGGTTTGTCTAAAAAGCTCCTGTAGCTATCTGAACCTGTGACTGCGCCTACAGGACGTGCTCATGATTCCACATCTAGCCTTATACTCAGCTCCAACCACCTCCCTGACCTGCCTTTCCCACAATCCATTTCGTGTCTTGAGCTTGAGTTTGCTCATCTGTGAGAATATCAACTCATCAGAGATGTTGTGAGTAGTTGACAAGATGCTGTAAGTCAAAGTGGCTGGCCCAGAGCTCAGAACCCACAGGCTACAAAAATCTCACTAAATCAAAATAGTATACCTGGCCAGTGGGTCCCCAACATTGATGCATGCTAGAAGCCCCCCCCAACAAATGTTTAAGACATACTGCTGCCCGGTTCCTGATTTCTTGACAACAGTAAAAGGACACCAGAGGGGTTTTGTTTCTGTTCGTTTGTTCTGTTTCTAGTTCTCCAAATAATTCAACTATACAACAAAATTTGGGACCAGCTTACCTAGGCAGTCACCCCACCCAGACCCACTTACCCTAGGCCATTACTCCATCCACAGTGTAAAGAAGTTATTACTGTCTTCACCTTCTCTTCTCTTTACCTCTAACATGTCTAAGGGCCCCTCCTGTCAGCTCCCAGGCTAGAACTGAGGTTCGATACTCATCCCGGACTTGAGTTGCAAGTGCTCTAGAGAAAGGCCTTCACTGTATCACTGCCAGAATCAACTATCCAAAGGAAACCTGGGAAATTCCCTGCTTAAAAGCAAGGAGCCCAATATTTGTTTGTTTCGTATGTTTAGCACGTGTGCGTGTGTGTATATCTACACACATGTATGGACATGCATGCCACGGTATGTGCACAGAAGTCAAAGGACAACTTTATAGAGTCAGTTCTCTCGATCCACCCTTGCACGAGCTATGGGGATCAAGGTGGTGTCGTGGCCATCACAGCAAGCACCGCTGCCTCACTGGCCCAGAAACCCAAATTCTTTACCAAAGGTATTTCTTTTTTTTTTTTCTTTTTTCTTTTTTTGGTTTTTCGAGACAGGGTTTCTCTGTGGCTTTGGAGCCTGAGCTGCAACTAGCTCTTGTAGACCAGGCTGGTCTCGAACTCACAAAGATCCACCTGCCTCTGCCTCCCGAGTGCTGGGATAAAAGGTGTGGGCCACCACCGCCCGGCCCCCAAAGGTGTTTCAAGATGAGGTACCTTCCTACCTTTCCAGCATCATCTCCTGCCATTCCCCAAAATATAGCCACAATTAACATCATCACGGTATTCCATTATTGGGGGCTTGGGGACAAATCCTACTTTCAATGGCCTGGAGAGTCATTCCCTACCTAGCCATTCACCATACACAAACCATAGCCAACTTTCTTAACCCTTCAGAGTCCACTCCAAAAACATTACCATCTCCATGTTGCAGTCAAGTCCCCACACTCAGCCTTCCTCCCTCTCCTTCTATACAATTACAATAGCTGTGTGTCTAGCGCCAAGAGGCGTCTGTGCACTGCTCTCATTTAATCACTTAATCCTCACAGCAATCCTCTTATGTCAAATTACCCATAAGGTACCAGAGATCGGAGCACTCACGTGGCTCTGCAAGTCACCAGGTAAGTGGTAGGCAGGGAAGTCGCTGCAACCCAGCGCTTGAGCCCATCTTGTTTCTCACCACCTCGTCTGCCTTGCTTAGAATCTCTTCCAAATGACACACAACTGCAGAATCAATTGTGAGAGTACCTCTTGGGAACAGGGCCTCAGGCATGTGTGCTCCTGATTACAGGAGTACACTCGGTGAACTAAACAACGGGACAGACTCTAAGAGTAATTCCAGGTTCTTTAACCAAAATGGTCCCCTGGTTCCACATGATAAACTCTTTAATAAGTAAATGGTATTTTGCTTATTAGACAATCAGCTGATGCCTGGAAACGCTGAATCATGAAAGTGTGACCAAGGGGTGGGGAATGTATATATAAAGGGGATAGGTAAGGAGGAAAGGACAGAGATGAGAGCAAGGAAAGAGATACCTTAATTGAGGGAGTCATTATTGGGCTAGCAAGAAACCTGGCACTAGAGAAATTCCCAGGAATCCACAAGGATGACCCCAGCTAAGACCCTAAGCAATAGTGGAGAGGGTGCCTGAACTGGCCTTGCCTTACAGTCAGATTGATGATTATCTTTTTGTTGTTGTTGTTGTTGTTTTTCGGTTTTTTTCGAGACAGGGTTTCTCTGTAGCTTTGGAGCCTGTCCCAGAACTAGCTCTTGTAGCCCAGGCTGGTCTCGAACTCACAGAGATCCTCCTGCCTCTGCCTCCCGAGTGCTGGGATTAAAGGTGTGTGCCACCACCGCCCGGCTGATTGATGATTATCTTAAATGTCATCATAGAACCTACATCCAGCAACTGGTGGAAGCAGATGCAGAGATCCTCAGCAGAACACTGGATTGAGCTCCCAGAGTCCAGTTGAAGAGAGAGAGAAGCAATAATAAGAGCAAAGGGGTCAAGATCATGATGGGGATACCCACTGAAACAGCTTATCTAAGCTAATCAGAGCTCACCAACTCCAGCCTGACAGTGGGGGAACCAGCATAGGACCAAACTAGGCCCGCTGAATGTGGGTGACAGTTGTATGGCTGGGGCAGACTGGGGGCCACTGGCAGTGAGACCAGGATTTATCCCTACTGCTTGTACTGGCTTTTTGGAACCCATTCTCTCTGGAGGGACACCTTGCTCAGCCTAGATATAGCAGGGAAGGCCTTGGCCCTGGCTCAAAGCAATGTGCTATACTTTGTTGACTTCCCATGGGAAACCTTACTGGCTCTGAGGAGTATATGGAGGGGGTGGGGGGGGGGGGGGGGAGAAGGAGGGGAGGGAATGGGAACTGGGGTTGGCCTGTAAAATAGAAAAGATTTTTTAAAAAAGATATTAATTAATTAAAAAAGAATTAAGTGTGTCACTTGCTTGGGTTTATTTCTCTAACACTTAAGCACATGGTCAGAATTCTGGGGACCACCTAAGACAACCTTTAAAAGCTGTTCCGTTCCCTTTTCTATCTCATATCATTTTCGTCACAATATAGTGTAAACATCCAGACCATCTGTGGTGCAGGTAGAGGAGAAAAAGAAATATATATAAGAAAAAGTAAAGGTGGGGGCTGACACCGGTTAAGACGCTGTTGTTTGTTTGTTTGTTGTTTTTATAAGAGGCGTGGACAAGAGGAAGCATCCTAAATGAGAATGGTCTGGTATGTATGACTCAATAAAAACCTGGCTGATGAGAAAATGCAAAATCAAAGGATGCTGTGACGGTAACTTAGAAGCCTGCAAGACATAAAGAGGTGATAGGCATTAAGAAAGAGGGCGTTCACTTTGTGGTGAACATTAAAGACCTTGGCTAAAACACTGGAACACATTTTCCCTTTTATGAGCCAATAAGTCCGATCGGTACTCCTGACTCCACGCCCACAGGACAGGTGTTCGTACCCGCCCACTTCACAGCTGAGGGGACCAAAGCCCAGAGAGACTGAATGCATGCTCAAGGTCCTCCAGCTACTGCTGCAGGAAAAGAGGCTGACTTGAACCTCGGCGCTCTGACTTCACAACCCGAGCTTCCATGGCCGTGAGCGGCACCGCCTACCGAGTCCCAATGCAGCCCCAGGGCAGCAGCAAGACACGCGTGGGCGCTTCGCGATTCTCAAGAAGTGCCAAGGAGGCTGAGCGACTCGAACAAGGTCACCCGGAGTTCCCGCCCGGGTTGGGAAGGCCTTGACTTCCTCGGGACCACCGTGGGCTGCAGCATCCACGCGCGCGGAGGGAGTGCTGCCCAGCCCTCCCCGGTCAGGTCCACGACCGCTCCCCAGGCCCAAAGTCACGTGGCCGAATCTACCCAGGTTTCCTCCGGTGCCTTACCGGGTTTCCAGAACTTCACAGGTCCCAAGGGCGCAGCCATGCTGGGGGGAAAAGGTCACGAAGACGACTCCGCCCCGCTAAACGCGCGCGAATCCCTCAGGGCCCGAGGGGCGTGGCCCGCGGGCCGACTCAGCCTGGGTCCCTGGGAAGGTGAAGCCACGCCCCTAGTGGCACCGCCTACCGTGGGCCACGTGATGGCGGCTTCTTTAGGACGGTCCTTTCAGCTCCTCCCCTTGGCCCACGTGATGCCGCTCGGCCATATTGGCGGGGAGGTTAGCTTTTCTACCCTGCTTAGGCGCTCTGGGCTCACACTAACTTCTGGGAACTCGAGTAGCGTTCCCAGGCTGTCACTCAGCAGCCAAGTGTGCGCGGAGGCAGTGCTTCCCTGGTGACCGGAGAGATGCTCATGTTTACATGCTATCGCAGCTGCGTGTCTTTTACTCTATTTTCATACGGAGAGATGTTCTCTGCCTCCTGCATCTGATGACAGTTAATATTTCTGTGTTCTCAGCGACTGTAGTTTCTTGTTTTCCAAGTGGGGGTAGAGCAGGGATGAACTCTGAGTGAATTAACGCTGAATAAACAGTAGAATGATGCTTATTATCAGCAAGTAAAACTGAAATGTTAACAGGCATCTTCTGATCCTAAGAGAATTGTCGGTAAATGGGAACGGAGGAGTTTATTGGGTTGGAAGATGAGACTGGAAATTAGATCAATCAGGCCAGGGCATTCACCCAGTGTTCTCTCCAGGTCGAGTGTTCATGAATCAAACGCTTGTTTATAATTGCTCATCCAATCCTCAGTCTACAGGGACATAACCCAGTAACAAAACACTGTAGGATGCTCCCAAATTCCCAGGCCCAGCAGCAAGCTTGGGGGAGATTATATATACATTTTAAACAAAGAAGAGCTAATTATTGCTGACCTGTAAATGTTTTCTAAGGGGATCACAAATTAAGAGGCTTTAGCATCTCGACATTTTTAGAGCTCTGAAGAAAATGTCGTTCTTTGAGGGAAATGGCAAATTATGGAAAGCTCTGGAGAAGGCAAGCAGTCCTGATTCAGAATCCTTCCCTTGACCATCACCCGGCTCCTGGCCGACATTTCATCTCAGTTGTGAAAGGAGCTTCAAAGGAGAATTAAATGAGGTGAAGTACAGAGTATCTACGATAACGCGAGGCATTGCAGGCACTAGGGCGATACTAGCTCTCATTGGCTCAACTCCAAGAGCACATGCACCAAGTGAACGAAGTCTGAGTTTACCGCATTTTCCCAGATTTGCTTTGTTTCCTTAATAATTAAAGTTCAAAACATGCCAATCCTTCAGTGGAGAATTCTCCATCTGTGGCTTAAGACCTTCCCATCCTTGAAGGAGCATCACTAGGACTCTTCTGTGTTCATTGCCAAACGTTCCCCCTGTGGACTCAGGACTTCCATGCCCATGCTTTTACCACAAGATTTGTGTAGTTGCACTAAAGTTACTCTGCCTCTATTTTCATGCTGGGAACTTCTGTATTTTTTAAATTATTTTATGTATATGGATTTTGCCTGCTTGTGTGTCTCTGTACCAACTGTGTGTCTGTGCCCATGGAGGCCAGAAGGGGGTGTTGAATCCCCTGGAACTGGAGTTACAGAGTGTGTGCTGGGAATCAAACCTAGATCCTCTGGAAGAGCAGCCAATGCTCTTAACTGCTGAACCAACTCCTCAATCCAATGCTGAGAATTTCTTGAAGACAGAATCTTATGTGTATTGCCAATTGCCCAGTGCAACTTGAGCAAATACATATTTTGAATACCATGTTTCTAAATTATTATAGCAATATTGGCAGTCTAACACAGAACTTCATACCAGTGAGCTATAATCTCATATCACTGAGCCAACACCAATTCTCCTTTTTTATCTTTTCATTATACAGAAAATAAGATTTATACATGAAAAAAAAGCCAATCTGTAAATGTTTTTCCTACCCCCTGCCTGGGAGGGCTGTTTCTTTTGTTTTTAAAGGCTGCTTCCTGGGAGGATAAGCTAACTTTGGGAGTTAAAGATTCTTGCCATGTAATTCTAATGACCTAAATTTGATCCCCAGAACCCACGTGAAGGTGAAAGAAGTTGGCCGACTCCACTAACCTGTCCTCTGATCTTTATACAGATACACCTACATGTGGCACATGTGTGCATACACAAGTCACATCACACTCATAAAAAATTGAATAAAATATTTCATAAACTTAAAATATTAAAAAAAATATTGCTTTTCAAGTTTGGAACTCAAGCAAGCCTCCTGCCTCAGCCTTCTGAAATAGCTAGGACCACAGGTGTGTACCACCAACCAGCTTTATTTCCATGTCTATGTTTTACTTATGACTTTCAAAGAAATCTTCCTATTTAAAAAGAGATAACAGATTGGGAGTGCCCAAATTATTACATCGCGCTCTTGAAGCTGGAGAATTTAATCAACATCTAGCCTAATCTTATAATACAGGTTCATGGAAGTTAAAAAAGACTGGGTCAGAATCATTGAGGGACGGGGTGTGTGTGTGTGTGTGTGTGTGTGTGTGTGTGTGTGTGTGTGTTGTGTTTGAGACCAAGTCTCATTCTGAAGCCCTAGCTGGAACTCACTGTGTTGCCCAGGATGGTCTTGAACCACATAGTCCAGGACAGCAATCCTCCCTCAGTCTCCTATGTACTGGAATTACAGAGGAGAACTAGATCTCAGGTTTCCTAGTTCCCAGGTTGGTGTTTTTCAGCCACAGAGGGGCCAGTTAGAACCATTAGAACTAAGCTCACCAGCATTCGCCTGCCTCAGAATGTTCTCAGGGTCCCACTGTCCACCATGTGGATTGTTTTGCTTCCCTAGACTTTTACTAAGCAATACTGTCCACTCTGATGTTGTGGTTTTATTGTTACAAAAGAGGACTTGCCTCAATAATCTTTCTGGTTTTTTTTTTTTCAGGAAGAATAGCCTAAAATAGCTACTCTAAGAGTTAAACTTTTTTTTAAAGACATGCTCTCATTATGTTCTCATTAAGACATGCTCTTCCTGGACTGGCCCCAAAATCATAAGCCTCCTGCCTAAACGTCTCCAATGCATTTTCAATCCTGGCAAGAATGACTGTTTCTTAAGAGAAAATCCAGAACTGATTTGGTTCATTGCCAATAATTCCACAAAAATTTGATCGTTTTGTCATATGGAGGTATATTTTGTCATATGGAGGTATAATTTGCAACCTCCAGGTGGCAGATTTTCTCACACATGGCGACCCCTTCATTAAGATTCCTGTTTCACAGAAAATGTCAACCTTTCAGACCAACTCTACCTTGCAACTAATCTCTAAAGTAGAAAAAGACAAGATCTCCTGAGTGAATTGGGAGCATGGGGATCATGGGAGAGGGTAGTAGGGGAGGGGAGAGAAGGGGGAGTGGAGAAAAATAAATAGCTCAATAAAAACAATTTTAAAAGTGCTATTAAATAAAAAAATTTTGACAAACTAAACTCTAACCCAAGCTGTCAAAAGGAAAAGAAACGACCGAATTTGAACACGGAGAAAAACATACTGCTGTTTGGGCATATGAAAGACATGTTTCTGTGCCTATAGTGATGTACTCTCTGCTCTGAAATACTTGTGGAGTACTACGTCCGCATTGCCTGTGTTTGAGAAGCATAGGGCTTAAGGGTTGAAATTTTATTGCATTTGGAAATGCAAGTATAGAAAACCCAGTCCATGGCCTTTTGAATCCTATTCCCCATATAGGGATGCCTTGCCCAGCCTTGATGCAGGGGGAGGAGCTTGGTCCTGCCTCAAAGTGTTATGACTTGCCTTGTTGACTCCCATGGGAAGCCTGCCCCTTTCTGAATGGAGGAGGAGTGGATGGGGGGATAGATGGGAGGTGGGAAGAGGGAACTATGTAAAATAAATGGTTGATATGTAAAATAAATGATAAAAATTTTAAAAGAAAACCCGGCTCATCGTCACTTCAGCAAAAATAGTTCATGCAGCTGGGCATGGTGGCTCACACCTGTAACCCTAGCCCCTGAAAAGCTAAGGCAGGAGGATTTCCAAGAGTTGAAGTGAGATCCTGGTCAATCTGGGCTACAGAGTGAGACCATGCCTTAGAAAGAATGAATGGGGAAAAAAAAGTAGTTCATAGATACTAAAAACACCAAGAGTATCTGACTTAAAGACATGGCTACATCAGGGCACATGCGGCATAGGCAGAACTCCGTGTTCTGCCAGTTTCACACTCAGCTGTAATGCAGCAACAAGATGGCCATAACAAGGTCCAAAACCATTTTAAGCATTTCAGAAGAAAATTCCCTAGCAAAAATACCTCTAGCTGCCCTGTGTATCTCTCACTGAATTAATCAGTGGGGCTAGGGAATATGATAGACTGGTTAGCATAGGGCTAGATCACAGGATCCATCACCAGAGTCAACTGTGGCCATCTCAGTAGAACCAAACAGGGAAGTGAGGACAGAATGGTTTTTTAGAGAGAAATCATGGCATGAGATTACCAAAGGATCAATGAATAAAGCCAAAATAATCTATGTCTACCACACCCATGTGTGCTTCACTGGAGTTGCCAGCTTCTCAAGAAGCCAGACCAGACAGATGTCCCTTACACTATGCCAGGATCGCCTGTTGAGAGTCTAAGGCAGGTCCTCTGTGATTGTAGTACCACATTCAAATGTGCCAGGCTTGTTGGCTTTGCACACCAGCCATGATGTTCACATTGGCATTACTATAAGCAAAAGTGTTCCCCCACTTCAAGGATCTGAGTGCAGCGTTGTGGAGAAATCCACAGAAAAGGCATTCAGCAACCAACCACGTGAGTCTGTATTGTGTTATGCGCTGACTAGGCTTGTGTCAACTTGATACAAGCTAGAGGGGGAACTTCAATAAAATCTGGCTGTAAGCCATTTTCTTAATTTCCGATTGATGGGGAGGGCCCAGTCCATTGTGGGTGGGGTAATCCCTGAGCTGGCGGTCCTGGGTTTTGTGGAGAAGCAGGCTGAGGAAGCCATGAACAAGCCAGTAAGCAGCACCCCTCCATGGCCTCTGCATCAGCTCCTGCTTCCAGGTTCCTGCCCTGTTTGAGTTCCTGTCTTGACTTCTTTTAGTGATGAATAGTGGTTTGGAAGTTCCCCCCCCACAAGTTGTTTTGGTCATGGTGTCTCATGGAAGTCATAGAAACCCTAAGACATGATAGCTTTAGGAGCCTGTGCTTCTGGGAGTTGGATGGGTTGGGAAAGGTCTCCTTAGGCCAGCAAGATACTGTCTGGCTAGCCTCAAAACTGGGACACTCTTAAGACTGAAAGGGAGTGTTAGAGAGATGGGATTTCAGGATAAGAGGCAAAACTGGCAGTGCCAGGCAAACTAGGGCACCTATATAGGTTTGTAGCCCAATGAAACCAGGTTTACCTAAATGCACTCAGTAAAAAGTGCATTCATTCAGAAACCTTCCGAATACATTCACCTCAATGTTTCAAAAATTACCCTTTCTGAGTTCAGAAGTAACTTTTTCATTTGGTTTTTGAGACAGGGTCTCATGTATCCCAGGTTACTCACAATGCAGCCAAGCATGACGCCGAGCTCACTATGCTTCTTCCTCTACCTCCCAGGTGCAGGGATGACGGGCGTGCAGCACCACACTGGATTTTCAATGCTAGAAATCAAACCCAGGTTTGGTTAGGCAAGCGCTCTACCAACTGAACATCTCCAGCACTCCACAGCAATGCTTTAGTGAGAATATCCTTGTAAGAAACGACTGCATTCCCTTAGTAGCAGGAATAATGGTTTTCTTCACCTTGCGGACGTTGGTGTTTCTAAACCAGGTTCCCGTGTCTTCGATTTTCATATTGTCCTACTACAGGAGTCTTGCAGGTCCTCGCATGCACTCTTAGTTTGGTTCTATTTTGTATCTGTAACCTTGACTCTTTCATGAAATGTTTGACTTACACAAGCTTGCAGCTTAGGTTTTAATTTTTTGAATTACACTCATTTATTTACTGGGGGCAAGCACATTTGTGCCCAGGTGAATGTGCCATGACATTCCAGTTGATGTTCGAGGACAAACTGTAGGAGTTGGAGGGTCCCTGGAACCAAACTCAGGTAGTCAGACGGGGCAGAAAGCACCTTTACCCGCTGAGCCATCTTGCCCACCTGACTTTTGCTTTCCTTGTTAGCCACTTTGTTTCTTCAGTAAAGAGCAACTCTGCAGTCACACTGTCCACGAAGGTGTGGTAGCCATCTCTTCAAAGGATTCCATGTTTTACGATAGGCTGTCAATCCTGCAGAATGGGTCTAAAACCTATATGGAGCGCTAACTCAAACAAATCATCAGTGAGAAAAGAAATGATGCTGCATTTAAGCATTGAACATTTGATGAAAGAAAAAACTTAAAGCCGGGCAGTGGTGGCGCACGCCTTTAATCCCAGCACTCGGGAGGCAGAGGCAGGCGGATCTTTGTGAGTTTGAGACCAGCCTGGTCTACAAGAGCTACAAAGCTACAGAGAAACCCTGTCTCGAAAAAACAAAAAAACAAACAAACAAAAAAAACAAACTTAATCAGTATCGCTTAGGTATAATACTTGTAATATGGTCATGCCTTTAAAGATATTTTAGATTTATTTTGTTATGTATTAGTATTTTGGAGGTGTATATGTATGTTTAGCACATGAGTACCTGTGAAGACCAAGAGACATTCGATTCCCCAGAACTGGAGTTAAGGATGGTTGTGAATCCCAATATGGATGCTAAAAACCAAATCTGGGTCCTCTAAAAGCAACAAGTACTCTAACCTCTGAGCCATTTCATTTTTTGTTTTGTTTTTAGTCATCTTTTAGAGCTAAATACTGGCAGAAAACATAGCTTAATTAGACCATTGCCTGGCATGTGTGACCTCTGGTTTGACCCTAGCAGAGAGAAATACAGCTTAGTCTGTAGGGGCTGAGTATGACACCAGGTGGATGGAGTGAGAATTTTCACCCTGCTATTTATCCTCTTCTTTGGGACTGAAGCCAATAAGCAATTGTTGTGGGAGGGGAGTGAATGCTGATTATTGAACCCAGGGTCTTGCTCATGCTCTATCACTGAACTATACACCCATCCCTAAGCAGGCCGGTAGACTGATGCAGATGGTTCAGATCTCACTTGGTCTAGTGGTACTTTCCAGACTGAAGTTCTAGAAAGGCTTGGCTCATCCTGAGACTGGACCATTTTCTTAGGAGTCCATCTAACTTTTTTTTTTTGGTCGGGGGGGGGGGTCTAGAAACAGTGTTTCATTGTGCAGTCCTAGCTGTCATGGAACTTACTCAGCTGGCCTCAAACTCAGAGATCTGTCTGCCTCTGCATACTAAGCACTGGGATTAGAGTCATACACTACCACCGCCCAGCTTTCATCTTCCATCTACCTCTTGCTTATATTTCTAATTTTTGGCAGCACTTTCAGAGAACGATGCCAACTCCTGCCCAGAGAGAAGACAAGGTGGTCAAGAGTGTATAATGGCCAAGTTCTCACCCCTCAGAGATGCTCTGACATTTACTTCACCTGGGTAGTCTGAATAAACTGTTCAGTTTATTGATTTAGAATTTCTCAGAAATATGTGTGTGGGGGTACATTTATGTGCAGGTATACATCTGTGTGCAGAAGCCAGAGAGCAATCTTAACTGCTACTCCTCAGAAGTTATCTACTCTTTTTGAGACAGAATTACTGGAATTCTTCAAGTAGACTAGGCTGGCTGGCCATTAAGCCTCAGGACCCACCTGTCTCTGCCTCCCCAACACTGGGATTTCATGAGCCCCTCATGACATTTTTTGTGAGTTCTGGGGATTAAATTCAGGTCCGAGTGGCTGCAAAACAAGCACTTTACCAACTAAGCTATAACTTGTGTGTACATGTTCACGTGTGTATATACACTCATATATAAATATGTATATATTGTGTGTACATGTTCACGTGTGTATATACACTCATGTGTCGGACAGAGGTCAGTGTCAGGTAACTTCCTCATTTTCTATTTTAAAAAATTTATGTTTTTGGTTTGTGTATCCACACAGCACCTGTGTGGAAATCAGACACATTGCAGGAGTCAATTGTCTCCTCCCACCACATGGGTTCCAGGGGTCAAACTCCGGTAATCAGGTTTGGCAGCAAGTGCTTTGACCTGCTGAGCCTTCTTGACAGTTCCATCTACCTTTTTTAGAGACTGGAGAAGTCATTGAATCTGATTAGGGTTAGACCAGCTGGCTAGCAAACCCCAGATCCTCCTTCTCTACCTCCCCAGCACTGGATTACAGGTGCATGCTGCCATGCCCAGCTTTTTTACACAAGTCTTCATGCTTATATGGTACTTTACCAATTAAGCCATCTCCAAGCCTATAATGTCTTAAGTGAAGGTCTATTAACAATCTTGTAGAACGTGGACTTAAAATTTCAATGGAATTTAAATCCATGATCACAATCAGGGCTTTGTGCCTACATTTCTTCACGTGGCTGTTTCTGCATTACCTCCCTTTACACAAGCAACAGGCTCTAAGGCCTTTGTACTTCAAAGGAAATAGAGGACCTGGACAGCTGTCTTAAGTTCTTACATCATCTCAGACCAGCTATATGATCTTGAGTAGGCTATTTAATTTCAGCCTGCTTCTACATCTGAAGATGGAATGCCAGCTGTCTAAGTTCAGTCACTAGATATCATGAGGATTTAAGGCAGCACATAAAGCAATGTAAGTCTGCAAAATGTATTCTCAAGGAGGATTAGCCCAGTGGGTTCACAGCCAGGCTATGCACCAGTGTCCTAACATGCTTGACAGCCACAAACTACAACACTAATGCAGCTGATAACCTTGTCATGAGGAGTCCTGGAACACTCATGAAAATCTGCAGTGACATTCCTGCTGATCTGCATGCATCAGCATTCTTCTTGAAGACAACACCCTACTTATTGTAGACTTCTGGGCTGGCAAGCCAGGAGGAAGCCACAGTTTAACTCTTTCCTTTTGTCTGTTTTTATGAATGAGACTGACAAAACCAAGATTCCACAATCATACCAATCCTGATTAGCAGGATGTAGGGAACCAGTTACAATAGACTGACACTGGACCAGGAATCTGGGATAATTGTCAGTGTCCTTTCTTGCCCCTACTCTGGGATATGGGATTGCTAAATCATTGACAATACACCCATCTGATGAAATTGGACCATTGGGGCTACTAGAGTGAACGTGAACCCAGGAATGCACACCCAGGACTCCTTTGGCAGATAGCCATGGTCCTCTCTGAAGCAGCTCAGGGTTTTTCTTTGAAAACACAAAAGCAGAGACAGACACAAAGGCCTGCTATGCTGGCAAGACTCCTCAGGTGCACAATGATGTTAGTAATGCCAGCTTACACCATACCAAGAATGGTTTGACCCCAATACCAACTCAAAGTTTTTTAAATTTTTCATGTTTTGTTTTCTGGATAGGGTCTCCCTGAATAGATCAGGCTGGCTTCAAACTCAGACCCTTCTGTCTTGGTTTAAGTGCTGGGATCAGAGGCATATGCCACTACACTAAGCTTTCCTCTCTCTCTTTTTTATTTTTCTTTATCTCAAGATAGAGTTTATCCCTGGCTGGTCTGGAACACAGAGATCCACCTGCCTCTGCCTCCCAAGAATTGGGATTAAAGGTGTGTACCACCACCCCGTCTTATAACTCTTAATGAATATATTGTCCCCTTTACAATCTGTATCATTTACTTCTTTACCCAAGACCATTCAAAAACATAAATTAAAAAAAAAAGAGGGGCTGGAGAAATGGCAAAAGCACTGGTTGCTTTTCCAAAGGACCCAGGTTCGATTCCCAACACCCACATGGCAGCTGACAACTGTCTGTAACTCCAATTATAGGGGATCTGACATTCTCACACAGATACATGCAGGCAAAACCCCAATGTAGATATTAAATAAATCTTTAAAAATCCAATAAACAAACAACAACAACAAAACAGAAACAAATCACACAAATACCTATATGGTACATTTATTTATGACATACCCTTAAAGATAAAGAAAAGGTTGCCAGAAAGAAAAATCAAACCCAAGCCAACAAAAAGTTGTCTAAACTTATTTAATGCTAAGAACACAGTTATTCAAGAAAATGTCAGTTAAGAAACAATATTGTTTAACTTTTAAATATGATTTTGATCCTAAAAAGTGGTGATTCAAAGCACTAAGGGTGTGTGAGTGCAACACACACACACACATACACATGACCAACCTTAAAACACCTATGTAGTGCTGAGATATATTAAAAGTGCAAAAGGAAAAAAAGTACGCGTAGTGTTTAAACCAACAGGTGGTTTCTATGGAACACAAATAAAAATATCAATGTCTAGACTTACTCAGAGGTGTAAGAGGGTGGCTGGGGAATGTGCACCTGGTGGAGCAGGTAGTTCTGCCGGCCTGGAGGGGGCTGGCTGAACATAGCAGTCACTGATAGGAAGGATAAAGTGCTATGTCCCTGACAGAAACCAGGTTCATAGAAGCTCTAGTAAAGCTTCCAGGACTGTAGCTGAGGTAGTGTTCTGAGAAGAGTGTTCTCCTTGACAGCACAGTCAGCATCTGGTTGAGTCGGGACCTGATGCCAGTGAAGTGAACCTGCCGCTCTTTACTCAAATTTCTGAATGAGTCCCTCAGGCACAGATCCAGGTGAGGGGTGCCCAGACCCAGGTACTTGGGGTATCCTGGAGTGTGGAGGTCAGGGGCTGTTAGGGAGATATGAGAACTGACAGAGCTGGCCAATGAGCCCTGGGAAGACATAGAAGAGGATGACCTCAGACTAGAAGATCTCGACACCGACATTCTGGATGCAGGTGACCCTTCTTTAGACTGGGCACCCTGAGGAAAGGAGCTCTCATCAGCTTCAGTCTGAGTGGTAGTGGACTTGGACCACACTGTGGCCTGGGAGCTTGCTGCCCTTGTGACTACGGTAGTTTGGATCCCAACACAAGCCACGCTGGAACTGGTCTGTGTTCCCACCTCACTCTGGCTTACTGTAGCTGTCTCTTCTCCTGGCTCTGTTTGGGTAGCAGCATCAACCACCTTGCTATCCTCGAGTTGGTCCTTGTGGCTGTAGAAATAGTCTTCATCGCTGATGGTAGAAGCTTCAGAGTCATGGCGCTTGGTTTTGGCTCTATCTTCTGGTGGCACTTCTGGGCCCAGGCTGGTCTTCTTGGGAGTACTGGAGAGTCTGGCCAGCCGCATGCGCAGCAGATTGCCCAGTGTGGGCTCCATCGACTGTGGCTTTCGGTCAGCCAGATGGTCAAACCTGCCGCTGATCTGGAAGTTGGACAGGAGTTTGGAGCTGATGGGCTTTGACTGGGCGTACAGGATCCGGAACTCCAGATCAAAATGTTCAACCACTTGGCCAGACAGAATTACCAAGTTACTGCTATTTAATTTGCCATCGGTCCATGTAAAACTGAAGGATTAAAACACAAACAAGTAAAGATAAGGGATCTCAGTAGCTGCCATGTATGAGTCTATGAAATAACAAATACACGTGTCGAAAACAAACGAGGCTAATAGCTTAACTCTCTCTCTCTCTCTCTCTCTCTCTCTCTCTCTCACACACACACACACACACTCCTCCTCAGGCTGTTTTATCCTAGTAGAAAAGTATATAATATTTAGGCCAGCAGCCCCCTTTTTTTTAAAGGGTAGAGAATCAGCAGGAGATGCCAAATTGGGAAGCTGGTGGCATTTCTTCCAGTTTCTCAAGTGGAGATGGCTACTCCACCAACATGCCAGTGCTCATCACATTTAATAGCTGATTAGCCTGGTGCTCTTCCCTGTCCAGCACCCCTTCCTCTTCCTCTGGAAACAGAACCTACACTTGTCTCTACCCACAAAACCTTTCATGCACACACTCCAGTCTCAGTGTGGTCCAGGATGACCAATGTCTGATCCCTAAAATTCATCCAAAGTGCATCTGTGACTCCTCAAGGGCCAAACGGGTTTTCAGAGATGTGTGTCCCTGCTTCAGGAGTTTCCCTTTGGGAAACAGCTGCTGCAGTTTGGGTCAGTAAGCAGGGGTCTTTGCCTTCAAAGGAAGAGGGTATCAAAGAATAAAGAACAAGGCAGAAGTCAGGGACAGTGTTCTAATAAACATCCCCCAAGGCCGAGGGGTGCTGTAGTCAGCTGCACCTTCTCACCCTAGCATCGGCTGCAGGCTGCTGTCTCGCTCTGCTCTCCGAGTTAACCTCCTTACATTGAGCTTTGGGCCAGAAGCAAGCAGCACTAATGGGAGACCCTGAAACTCAGTTTCAACTATTTCTTGCAACTAAGAACCGTGGCATGTTGCCTGAGATCTACTTCAGAGACCAGGAGTCTTTGGAATACCCATGATGGGGTAAGAGAAACAAAGAAGCTACCTGACCCTAGGGCTGTAGCGTGTCCCAACACATGGGAGTATCATGGTCATGGGTGGTAGAACAGTGCATGTGTAGAGGGCAGTTTTTATGTTTATAGGTTTTCAAACAGCCAAAAACCATTCAGTCAAGTTTCATCGGTATAAATAAACCCACCTTGGGGAGTGTGTAAGTCCCTTGGTATTTACAAGTGTCTCACAGAAGGAAGTCTCAAGAGCATGTTGTGCGTGGTTCTGAACAATGGAGCTACTGTGTGAAAAGGAAGGGTACCCAGAGCTACTACCTCACCTGCCACAAATCCACCAAGGGATGCACACTCCACAAAACTGGGCTTGGTTTTGTCAAACTCTGTACCTGCACGTACCACTGGACAGTGCAATAGAGAGATAGCCAAGCACACAGCATGACACAGTGTGAGTAAGAATGGTATAACTTCCAGAGATTAGCATTGCCAACTGTTACCTCAACCCTTCATTCATCTTCCTGCTCTCCACCCAAAGATGCTACTGGCAAAGTGGGACTTTCCAAGGTGGGCCTGGAATATGCCCAGTGCTTTCTAGACTAAAGTACTCATTACAAGGCTTATGGCAACCTTACTGTTAAGCATAAATGAGTAGCTTCAGTCTGAAATGTCCTTACCTTCAAGTAAGTACAGTAGGCAGGGTCCAAGTCCCCAGGAAACCAGGATTTGAGGCCAATTAGCATCCAGCTTTTCCCTAAAGGCCTAGGCCAACACTTGAATGCCAGAGTCTAACTGTGGAGTCTCAAATTTTGTGTAACTTTTATTTAGTTTTGTGGACCACAGGGAAAAGAAAGTGACTCTTATCCCATCTACATCCAACAAAAGATGACTACAACTAATCAACTTACACACACACACACACACACACACACACACACACACACACACACACACGGAGGGGGTGCTATCAGAAGGGCTCTTGTTGGCAGGAGCAAGCATTTACTCCTGTACAGGGTCTGGACTAACTGGTAAGGCACTGTTCAAAACATACCTGTAAGAGCCTGTGGCCACCCGGACGCCGTCAATCAGTGTGAACTTTTCATGAACCTTCCCAACAACCTTTGTTCCTGACCTTGCATAGTAGATATTTCCTGTAATAGTCCGCACTGTCATCAGCTGTGGGGCAGGGAGTGGGAGGAAAAAATAAAATCAGCGACCAACACAGTGACACTGTCCAGCGGGCTGAGCTTCCTGCTCCCCAACACAGTGACACTGTCCAGCAGACTGAGCTTCCTGCTCCCCAACACAGTGACACTGTCCAGCAGACTGAGC